>OMNN01042395.1:3191-17423 GCA_900302755.1 Chromis chromis
AGCCAACTGGGGCTACAAGTCACACAATTAGTAAAATGGAGATCATCTGAGTGCAATGAACACAGTTCATATCTTCTATCTCTACGGTCCAGCCACTGGTGAGTCAGTACTCCTGGCTATAAGTACATTCATGAAGACAAAAGAACACTCCAAGCAACTCTGTGAAAAAGGTTATTGAAATCAGTCAGGGGACGGATACAGGGAAATTTCCAAATAACTGCATATTCCTATGTTCCTATGTACCTATGACTCCTCTGAAGGAGTTACAAGCTTCAGTGGCTGAGATGGGAGAGACTGTGCATACAACAACTGTTGCCTGTTCTTCACCAGTCATAGCTTTATGGGAGAGTGGCAAAGAGAATCTCTGATCTGGACTAGAGTTCACCAAAATGCATGTGGGATACGCTGAAGTCAACTGGAAGAAGGTTCTTTGGTCTGATGAAGCCAAAATTGTGCAATGTGGACATCAGACTACACACTATGTTTGACAGACACCAAACACTGCACATGATCACAAACACACCATCCTCACTGTGAAGCACGGTGGTGGCAGCATCATGATGTGGGGATGCCTCTCAGCAGCTGGCCCTCGGATGGGCTGTAAAGATAATGGCTAAAAAGAAAGCAGAAAAGTACAGGGAAATCCTGGAAGACAACCAGATCCAGTCTGCAACGGAACTGCAACTTGGTAGACGATATATTTTCCAGCAAGAAAATAACCCAAAGTGTACTGACAAAGCTACACAGAAATAGTTTAAAGACAACAAGGTGAACATTGTGGAGTGTCTGAGTCAGAGCCCAGACCTCAATTTAATTCAGATTTTGAAGAGAGCTGTTTGCTCACAACCCCGATGCAGCCTGGTAGAACTTGAGCAGAGAAGAATGAGGTAAAACTGCAGTGTCCAGATGTGCAAGTCTAATTGGAACCTATCCACACAGGCTCAGTGCTATAACTGAGGCCAAGTACTGACTTAAAGGAGGTGAATACTTATGCAATTCCTTATTTTACATTTGATATTTTTCATTAATTGACATCATGTCATAGAAATCAGTTTTCATTTTGACATGAAAGAGTAATTTTTTCCAAATTAAATCGACCACAATTCAATGTTGAAAAGCAATAAATGGGGAATTGAATTATTTTTTATAGGCACTGTACATCCGACACTGATTGCCTGTATCTGAGAGTAACGTGTGGAGTACATGATTTAAATTTGCATGCATATTAACTGCGAAAAACTACCGCACCCCTGCTTTCTTGATAATGGAGTTAATTTCTTATTAGCTTCCTTCATTTCCTTCCTCTGTTAATTCACTGCCATCCCTCCACTCCATTCTCTGTCCATCACACATTAAGAGGAAGCCATTTCCCTCCCTTAGATATAAGAGTATAAAATGAGCCACTGAACAAACAAATCATGCATATCATGCAATCATCAGTTTTTAGACATATCTCTCAGTGCATGGAGCCTGTGAATAAAGGCTGTTTTGTGTTTTTATTCTAAATGTTGTTTTCTTCATACCACCAAGGCAGGAAGCTGCATATCACATCTTGAAGCTGAAGAGAAAGAGAGGAAGAGAGAGAGACTATATTTGGAAGCAGACGTGGTGAGGAGCGGGTTTCCTAACCGGCAGAAACCGGCTGGAGGAAAAAATTGACTTGTGGCTCGGTCCAGCCGGAGAACATCGGGGGCGCGCCGCTCGTGCGCGTCAACGGGGACTCGTGGCCACAATAATCCCCAGCAGAGATCAAAAGCCTGTCTGATGCTTCAAGGAAACTTAGATGCACTGAAATCTGTGAGCACACGACCTAACAAATACATGTTTCGTAATTTAAATGTTTCTCTACAGAAGGCCTTCCACTTGTAATCCTCTTTGCAATTAAATAAAGCCTCCTCCACTATCAGCAAACACCAGATACCGGATACCAAGATGCTCGCCACACCCAGGGAGTTTGAATGACATGCATCGTTCCCATTCGTGGCTTGCGTGTGTCTGTGGCCAGTCCCACAGCCTCAGATGATGGGCAGGTTGGATAAACCTATCAATAGGGAAGAAAGAAGCCTTGTGTTTGGTTGTAGACTGAAAAAATGGAGGATTTGAATAGTAGGAGCCGGTCTGTTATTCCCTTCACAGCCAAAATCCTCAAGTATTGGGATGCTAGAAATGTGATTTATACTAGGATTTAATCAGATCAAAGCCACCATAGGTAGCTGGGTTTGCAGGATTTCAGTGGTAAACCTGTAGGAAATGATTATATAATTGGCAAGATGTCGATTCTCACAATTCCCAGCAATCCATCTGTCCTTGCAGAGAGAAAGAGAGAGAGAGAGATGATGATGATGCGATGGACTATATAGAATATTAATCGGTTATCTCATCCCCTTGTTTCTGAGGAGGAGGCAGGGCAGGGAGGGGAGAGGTTGGAGGGAACCGAGGGAGGGGAGCTGGAGGGGGGGGAGAAAAGGCGGAACAAACCGGTGTGCTCGGATACATGCTGTAGCTGCTCGCCCGCACTGCAGATTAACTCTTACCGTGCCGGGAGATGCAGCGAGAGACCTGGTGAGTGAGATCTTTTTTGGGGGGATTATTTTTTTTAACCCCCCCTCCAACTGTTTGCACATGGCTCCCTTTTGTTACCAGCGGAGGAGGGATGGTGGCGGTGCGGACAGGTAGACGAGGCTGCTGCAGGTATGGAGCATCACACACTCTTTCTCTCTCTGCTCACACACACCGGATTGCTTCACTTTAATGTTTAGCAGCTCCGTCTCTCTCCGGAGCTATCCGCCGCTCAAGGTGCTGAAACGGGATCGTCATCTGCAGGCAGCTGCAAATCACTGCAATGTCTCTGCTAGGAAGTGTTGCCCTCCTGGTCGCGATCCTCCCACTGTCCTGGACCTGTCAGGAGAAGCATCCAACAGCGAGCTGAACTAGGACATGGTGATCTTCTCAACACTAATGCCATGTTCCTGCTGTGCTCCCTCTTTTTAACTGACCAGTGAGGACACCTGCTTTCTATCTTCTTCCTCGTTTTTATGAAAGAGTCTATCTGTGGATTGCCATCTGATCAGATCTGTGTCTGAAAACAAGTGTCATATCCATCCTGAAAGTTCTCTCCCTCCTCAGCCATTATCTGATTAATAATGAATGAACAGGGCTCCTCTCTCCTCCAGCTTTTGTGCTGGAGCCGAGCTCCTTCTCTTTGTAACCAGGCTGCACCGGTCATAGCCAAGCGCGATGCTGTAGTAGCCAAGGAATGTGGGATTCCCTCTCTAAACACTGGTAGCATCGCCCCAACTGAGGGGCATAATCCGTCGGACTGGAGCGGTGCCATGGCTCACAGGCGGCAGTGCAGCCCTCCAAAGTGTGGTGCTGCGCCTTTAAATTTAAATTATGCAAAGTTTACTTCTCTGATCTTCTTTGAGACAGTCTTTGAGGGTGTAGATGAAGTTACCATCGCTGTCACCAGGCAGTATGGGGAGAGAAGAGTGCAGTCCCACGAGGAGCATCTCCATGATGTCACCGTTATCATGTGCAACCTTGAATATTGTTCGCTGATTCAAAGGATTCCTCTCTTAAGTGTTCCCTTTACTCAGGAAAGCACAGAGATATTATTTGCTTTTTCATAGATGAGCTGTGTTTTTGCAAAATGAGAGGAAAGTGCCGAGGGAGTAATGGTGAGAAGAAGAAGAAGGGAAGACAGTGAGAGTGGTTGATGGGAAGGGGTGATGTATTCACACTCCTCACGAAGGACATCCACATAACCTTCAAGTGAAATGCAGCAGGCACTGATCCCCCCCCTGCATGATTACAGTGCTGTACATGCATATGCATACATTCACTCTCAACAAGACGTCCCACCAATGTCCCTGTAAAGTCTCTGGGTTCACCTGACATCCTGGTGTGAACACGCTGTTCCACTGAGATAATGACCCCCAGCGGTCCAGCGAGAGGCTGTTCATTTTCTCAAGACAAATCGAACATGTGTCAGAATCTGAGTAAATTCTGCTGTTAATCAGGTTGAAGTTAGCAGAGTCCCCAGAGTATGAACTTGCCCTTTGGTGTCCTTGTTGGATCAAAGGCAGAACTCCCCCTCAGATGTAACCACATTCACACACTTCACTGGTCAGAGGAGGAGGATTAGTCGTCCTCAGCCACATGACTGCTTTTAGAGGACGATGGATGGAAACGGTGTGAGACAGAATTCAGACTGTGGCTCTTTTGCAACACATTCCTTATATCCATTATATGTTCCCAGAAATGGCATCTTGCATCTCTTTATAAAAATGCACACACTGTACCGCCCCTAACTGGTTTATCCGTTTTCTTTCAGGGAAGGACTGGTCAGAGCTTCTCCTGACCGAAGCTCACGCAACAACTCCTCAACCTAAAATCGCTCTCCGTAGGGATCGCAAGGACACCTCCTAAACTCAGCTCATTCCTCAACCTGTCACAGAGAGTGTGCGGACTGAGGCCAGGCACTGTAGAGACGGGGCTAAACACAGGGATGCACACCAAGGAGGCTGAGTGAGGAACATTATGTCTCTTCTCCGACAAGGGAAAAGCTGCACACAACTGTAGAAGAGTCTAAGCTCCGAAGACCACCCAGTATGACCCGGTACTTCCCCACACATGGTGACAGGGGCTGAATCTGGCCACACATTCCTGCGCCTGCATGCAGGTATATGTGTGTATGACATTGTTTTGAGTGTATTAAACCTCAGCAGGGAGCAGCCGGCCTCCTTTCGAGCCCAGACGGGGGTGTTGTAGTGTGCGTCCTTTGTGTTCCGGATGCAGAACATCCTCGATCAGAATTTAGACATGGCCACAGCTCTACTCGCTGGCGAGAAGCTGAAGGAGCTGATCCTGCCGGGCTCGTCTCAGGATGAGAGGGGCGGAGCGCTGGCTGGCCTCATGGTGCAGCTCAAACTGGAGCTGCCCTTTGATCGTGTCGTTACTATAGGGACGGTCATCATCCCCATCCTGCTGGTCACCCTCGTCTTCACGAGGAACTTTGCAGGTGAGACACTCAACCACTAGAGGGGGGTCACTGCAAAAGCTACAACAATACAGCAGCTGTTTGTGCTCACATCACTTCAGAACAAAGTGCTGTTTGTGACAGACTAGCAAAGGTTTATAAGGATTTTGGAACATGCACTTACACTGCACTGCAAAATCCTCAATGTTCATTAATTACACACGCAGTGCTTTTGTGTCTTCTTAGACAGACATGTAATAAAAAACTCATTAAAGTAGATAATGAGGCAGACAAGACAAAGGAGCAGTGCATGAGAGGAGCAGAAAGAGAGGGCTAGAAATACTAGAAAGGAAGGAAAACAGACCGGAGATATGAGGGATGAGACAGACTGTAGGGCAGCGGACGAGGAAGGTGTTTGGTTAGAAGGCAGAGTGGAAGCAATGAATCGGAGGGATGTTAGTTCATTGCTGAGTCAGGCTCTCTGCAGCATTTAACCAGCTGGGACTGAGCATTTAACTTTAGCAACAAAACAATGTGGGTGGCCAGACAAGTTTAGCTCCTTCCAAGGGCAGAGACCTGCTTTTTGGGATTGTAATGTCACATGCAACGTAAAAGAAGAAATGTTTATTTTGAAATTAGAAACATAATAACCCTTATTTAAAAAAAGCTGTTCAACCATTGATAACATCAGCTTTCACAGCACTATGTTCCAAATATCCGAAGACGATTTGCTGTAACCCTGAGCCACTTCGACTTGCACATAGTGGACACAGAGCTGATAGACCTTCACAGGAAAGGATGTTCTCACTTCCTCTATCTCAGCCTGGCAGACGTCTCTCTCATTTCAAAAAGCGGTGTGAGACGGATCAGAGACACACGGCGCTTTGTGCTGAATGAAGAATGACTCTGAAAGATGCTCAGAGATACAGTTCTCATTAAGATGAGGAAGATACGAGATGTTTCCTAGAAAATATAAATGGATCGCTGAAAGCTGTATCTATTGGAATACAAGCCCCAGTTTAAACAGATTGTTTAAAGCACTATTTAAAAGATGAGAATTAAATGTATTATTAAAATTGTCTGTTTTACACATCTGCAGCTTTTTACAGGGCAATGCAGAGGTTCAATTTTGACTCATGATACTCACATGCATTTTCAGGAATTTCAGGTATGTTTAGCTTTTTCCATGTTCAAATAAGTGGTGCAGATAACAATGTTAAACTGTATGTTTGTCCAATGTCTCACATGTTGTTTACTCAACTGGCCACATGATTTGAGAACAAAATGTTGCAACTGGACATGAGACCCAGACTGTAGCATTCTTCTTTCAGCTTTCATACTTATATAAATTATGTTATGAGATATAAGAAATGTTTACACGGATTCTTTTTATCTGTGTTTTCCTCAGAGGAGTCCATATACTGTTACACACCACACAACTTCACCCGAGACCAGGCACTGTATGCGAGAGGCTACTGCTGGACGGAGCTTCGTGATGCTGCACCTGGAGTGGAGTCTAACCTTTGGCCTTCACTATTTGAACACAAGTTCCTGCCCTATGCCCTGCTGGCCTTCGCTGGAATCATGTACATTCCCGCTCTGGGCTGGGAGTTCCTTGCCTCTACTCGGCTCACTTCAGAGCTCAATTTCCTGCTTCAAGAGATTGATAACTGCTATCATCGAGCTGCAGAGGGCCGAGCCCCAAAGATTGAGAAGCAGATCCAGTCCAAAGGACCTGGCATAACTGAGCGGGAGAGGAGGGAGATCATAGAGAACGCAGAGAAGGAGAAGAGCCCCGAGCAGAATCTGTTTGAGAAATATTTGGAGAGACGGGGCCAAAGTAACTTTTTGGCGAAGCTTTACCTGGCACGCCACCTGGCAATTATCTGCCTCAGTTCCATCCCCATTTCCTATCTGAGCGCCTACTACGCCCGCCAGAGGCAGAATGAGTTCACCTGTGCGCTCGGTGAGCCCCCAGACATTAGCAGCTATCAAGAGCTGAAGCTCAGGGTCAACTGTAAGCTGCCTGCCGTGCAGCTACAGCGCATCATGGCAGCGGTGGATATAGCCCTGCTCTGCACCATGAACCTCATCATCCTGCTTAATTTGCTGCATTTGTTTGTGGTGCGCAAGTCCAACTTTGTATTTGACAAACTGCACAAAGTTGGCATCAAGACGCGCCGACGCTGGCAGAAGTCTCAGTTCTGCGATATTAACATCTTGGCGATGTTCTGCAATGAGAACAGGGACCACATCAAGTCACTCAACCGGCTGGACTTCATCACTAATGAGAGCGACCTCATGTATGACAATGTGGTCAGACAGCTGTTGGCTGCGCTGGCACAATCCAACCATGATGCTACACCCACTGTGAGGGACTCTGGGATACAAACACTCGATCCCAACATGGATCCTTCTGATCTGGCATTAGGAGAGATGGGAGGGGAGCCGCTGGTCATAAAAAGACCCCGGAAGAAGATTAAATGGATCCCATCCTCAAATCCTCTCCCTCAGTCATTTAAGGTAAGGCTGACAACAATTTGTCCAGTTCGTCATTACTAAACACAAAGTAAACCATCTAAACTGGTTGTCATCTACAAATAGAATACTCACCATAGGAACTTGTTCACTGGAGCACAGTGATCAAAACTGAGTAACATTAAGTGTTGATGAGAGCCTCTTTCTTTGAAGAGGCAGAGGAAGTGGCTCTCATTTTGGGCTTCCAAAACATGCAGCGCACTAATGCTGCTTTAACGTTTGCCTTTGCCCATCTGAACTGGAGTTTAAACTCTGATATAATGACCTATTCTTGTTTTCTGTCCATTGTAAAGGAACCTCTAACCATGACACGTTTGGAGAATCACACCAAGCCTGAAAAACCCAAACAGCTCAGACGCAAAACAGTGGCAGACAATTTTATTGCACCACTTGTGGACAGCAAGGGCACACAACATCCTTTAACAAAAGGTATGCGGCACTCTGAATTAAACTGCTTTAATCAATAATTTTCATATTATAATGAATGACTGTGTGTAATGGGAAAGGGATTGCAGGTATTGACAGTTTTAGCATCACATCACATTGTTTACCTTACTTTTAGAGACTGCAACAAACTGTTTCGGTTCACTTTATTCTCTTTTATCTTGTCAGTATCGATGCAACAGGCAGCTCTTTTCAGCAAAATAGCTCTGAGGAACTCACTGCACTCTACCTGACCACTATGAAACTAATTTAGACAGTAGCAAGTGAAAGTAGGACAGAATTTAACTTCTAAAGAGCTCCGGAGCTGGTGAACACCAAACCATTAACCGAAGAAACTAAACAGGCTAATGCTGTGACTAGAAAATCACTTGATGAATAGTCTGCCCTGCTGCTGTAATATTCTACCTCCTTTTTAGTCCGACTGTTTATTTTTTTATTGTAGATTTAAGTGTGATTGAGAAAAAGCACGCGCGTAACTTCTCTCTGGACGTCCACCCGTACATGCTGACGATCCGCAAGCCCAAGGTGGAGGCCACAATCACAGAACCTCTACCCTCAGAGCACAGCATGGATGCAGTGTACCTTGAAGGCACGCACACTATCGTTCACGTGTCTGGTGCCATTACAGGTAGGCCTCATTTCGCTTACACCTAACACCAAAAAACGCCTTGGATAGTGTCTTACTGCAGCTTACTTGTACTTTCAGAGACTAAGGTGTGCTCCCCAGAGTCGACCAACACTGCCTTTTCTACTGTGACCCTGCCCACCACTACGTATGTGAACGGAGTGAGCCCCAACCCTCCCTCCAGCGAGGACGCCCTCAGTCCCAAGTCCTCTCCTCCACAAGCGGAGCCTCTCGTCCCGACGGAAAACCCCGTGTGTCAACCGCCGCCCCTGACCAGAGCCCCGACACACCAGCTGCTGAGCATACATCACACGCTCTTTGAGGAACAAGAGGATGAAGAGAGCAGGAGGGTCCGGCTGGCGGAGAGGCCGGGGGAGCTCATCGCTGCTGGAGAATGTTAAAGAAAGAGAAGAAGAAAAGCACAGACTGATTACTTTCCCTGACACTGCACTCTACGCACACGACCCTCACGTGGATCACCTCCGACCAACAGCCGCCTCTTTGAATAAACTTCTGTGATGGGTGGATTTGGCTAACTTGACTAGTGAGAAACGACAGAAAACTCTAAAAAAAAAAAAAAAGAAGAAAAACTGAACTTTCAAGAGGTTAAAAAGACAGAAATGTATTTGTGAGTGTTGACCAGAGTATTACTGTAGGAAATGATGTCACATTCATGTCTCAGGATGACTGTGTTCAGCTAAATCACCCATCAATGAAACCAGCAGTGATTATAATTCAGCAGGGTGCTACAGTGCAGGGTCAAACAGCTATATATCGAAAAAAAAAGGCGCAACGACAGGATGAACGGCAATGTGAGACAAGTGAGCTTTATAATAATAATTTTTTTAAAAAGGCAGACACCTTAGCGATGCGGGACTGCATTATGGCTTCTAAACAAAATGTATTTTAAACACATGATAACGCTTAGTCCCTTTATCCCAATAACCAAGTAGACAGGTAGCTCATGCAATACAGTTGTTGAGATCTGCACAATTAATATGCAAAAGATCACAATATATTTTGTGGCAATAATGTATGCGCTTGCAGCATCATATTTCACAGAAAGCTATACATGTATAGACACTGTAGACGAGTCAGTGTTTGTGGGGTGTTTAAATTAGAACACATGGCTTATCACCGCCCTTTCACCAACACTTAGGAACATGTATCGGATCTTGACTATATTTGCACGTCATGAGTAATAGGGTAAATTGGCATATTTTATAAAGGGACAGCAGACTCCACATTGGAAGTGTGGCTCAGAGAAACTGTCAGATAAGTGTCACGGATGAAAGACATCTTTTGAAATCCAGTTTTACACAAAAAGACACTTACATTGGTGTGTACGTAATGAATCGAGCTGGTAAAGTATATGGCATTTTTGTGTTTTATTGGCTTCTCGTGTGAAGTGAATTAATTGATGAATTAAGCCGATGTGAAGGGGTTTGTTATCCACTGGTCTGACACAGTCTAAATTTCTGTCTGTAAATCTGCCCTGTTTCAAATTTTGGCTAAAATCGGCTTGACCGCCCCCAAAAAAAAGAAGAAAAAAAAAAAAAAAAAAAAAAAAAAAAAAAAACAAATGAAGAAATTAGTAGTTAGAATAGCTGGTCTGGTAATCTGTAGTAAAACCAAGCACATAAGGTATAGTTGCCCTTTTTTACAGGGAATGAGTCAGTGGACAAGGGGATGGGTGCCTGCCACAACCTCTACATACACATATTCCTGCAGCTGCACATCAGATTATATTAACTTCAATAAAGAAACTGTCTGCACTGACTTAAACACAAACACGACATCTACTGTAGAAGACATTAGTCCTGTTGTCAGGGGCCTACATACAGAATAAGTAGACCTATGCACACCACTCTCATCTTTCCTTCTGGGGCATTAAAGAGAAAAAACACACTCCAAGGCATATTGTGATGGGCAATTTTCCACTTCGGCCTCTAATGATTAATTTTGGTGATAATCCATCTCTATGTGCTGGCTCAGAATCCCCTTGTTAGACTACTCAAGCACACAAAATGCATCCCAAAGCACTTTAAGACTAGTAGCACCAGTGTGTGTGAGAGCATGTTGTAACACAGCTCTGCTTCTGATTTTCTGTGTTGATTTTCACATCGGAGACAAAAACCTCTGGCAGTCTTAACACTAGTGGGAAAAAAAGAGTCCAAAATTTGTGAAATGTTATAAAAACAAAATCTTTATATATATATAATAAAATAAAACACAAAAAAAGTGTGCTTACTTTCAATGACTACACTTCCCAGAATGCACCGCGGCTGTCAGTTTCAGCCGAGCACGGTGCTGCTGTTACTAGCGGAGAGCACTCAGACTGAAGGGCTGGCTCACTCAGTAAGTAGCAGATATTTGTTTTTCTCGACAACTATCGTGTATTATACCTACTATAATATATTTAATAATGGCAGCATGTGTTGTGAATTATCCCGTTTCAGTGTGTTTAATTTTTACTAAAATCTTACCGGACTTGCTAGCCTACATTAGCTTGAGTTAGCCGTTAGTGTATCATCCGGTAGCTAGCTTAAAAAACCGAAGAGCCCTGGGCAGCTACAAGCTAAGTGTTTAGCAGTTACACACCTGGAAGCATCGTTTAGCTAGTTTCTGGACGAGTCACTTCTTCTTTAGCTGTGTGACACCCCTACCTTTTTACTTGTGATACAACCGCGTCGACGGAGAAAACGTTACCTCTTTGATTTGTTCTCATAAGTCAGCGACAGCCGCCACTTTCTCCAGTGACATTACGGCGTTTTTAACGGTTTTTCAGACAGTCAGCAGCTGTTACCCATAAGGCAACGTCAGCAGTCAGTGGAGCTGTAGCTGTCAGTGAACGCATCACCGCTCGGTGTGTGAATCGCACATGCAAAACTACAATCTGCTCTCTGTCGCACACAGCTTTCAGTGCTTCAAGCATGGACCAAGACAACAATTCAGAGGTTGGTGGAAGACACATGCTTGTATTTATGTTTAGTTATTTGTTTTTGCTAGATGTCCTGCTCAAACTTTTGTAACACACTGGGCAGCTTGTCTGCTTTTGAGTGATGCAGTCCTATTCTGTTGCCAAACTTCTTAAGTTGTTTCTCAATCACCAGTCATGTGCAGTTACCACATCTTTGTCAAACAAGTTAGACTTAGACAGGACTGATCTCTTAATCCCGTACAGAAGTAAGCATGTCTTCTTTGTTTGAGGTTGTTTTTTTTTGTTTTGATGTCTCAAAGGATGAGTCAGTCGGCCCATCAGGGGATCCTTCAGAAGAGGAACTGCCCTGTCTACCACCAGGGCTCTGTAAGCTTGTCTTCTTGTTTTTTTAAAACACAGAATGCTCACTGTATTTCATCAGAAAGATGGTGTTTGATGCTTCTTCTTTTTTTTAAGTGACCACTTCTTGTGTGACTTTTTTTTAAAAGTTAGTGCATCAACCTGACGTGTCATTGCAGCAGACCTGTCATTATTATTAAAGTAAATCTGCACGATACAATACCAAATGTTTTATTAACTCCACTCCCTGCGTAAGAAAGGGATTTTCAAGCTTTGTTGAATCATTTACTAGTTCTGCCTGGAGGCAATGTTCGAGCATCTCCAAATAGCTACATGTCATACCATAAGAATGCTGTTTTTCTTGACGAGCATGCGTGTGATGATGGTTGTATTACCTTCCTCCACCCTAATGCAATTTTTAAATGTAAAGTGCTACAATTATATCTAATACATTATGGAAAATTGCTAGGAAGTAAAAATGTAAGTAAGTAAATTGGATTTATATGGCACCTTTCAAGTCACAAAGTGCTTCACAACAGTAATAATAAATAAAAACCATAACAACAAATCAACAACAACAACAAGGCAAATCAATGATTTGGATGTACAAAAGCAAATCTAAAAAGTTGTGTCTTCAGCTCCTTTTTGAAAACATCTGCCGAAGCAGCTGAGCGTAGCTGAGATGGAAGAGCGTTCCAAAGGGTTGGTGTCACAACTTCAAAAGCAAGATCACCTTTAGTTTTTAAACGGACCCTAGGGACCTCTAGAAAACTCTGATCCGAGGACCTGAGAGATCTACAGGGAATGCAGGGTTGAAGCAGATCACTGATATAATCAGGTGCCTGTCCATGTAGGGCTTTGTAAACAAGACATTTTAATTGAATTCGGTATTTGATAGGAAGCCAATGTAAGGAGTGTAAAATTGGAGTGATGTGAGTCGTCCTGCTAGACCTAGTTAGCAACCTTGCTGCAGCATTTTGAACTAACTGTAAACGATGAAGTGAGGATTTATTTAAGCAGGTAAAAAGCGAATTACAGTAGTCAAGCCGGGAGGAAATAAAGGCATGAATAAGCTTTTCCAGCTCTGCTTGAGACACAATCGAGTTCAATTTCGCCATATTCCTTAAATTAAAGAAACAGGAGCGGGTCAGTGACTTAACAGATGTATCCCAAGATATGAAATTGTTTTCTTCTGTTTAATAACTGAGTCTGCTATTCCTGTCTAGCGGATGGAGAAGCAATGGAGCTGCTTTGGCAGTTGCGATCCCAGCGGCGCCAGTCGTCTCCTGAGCTCCCAGAGACAGTGACCTGTCTTACTGCCCCTGATGGCAGCCTGCTGTACCTGGTGGGCACTGCCCATTTCAGCGACAGCAGCAAAAAAGACGTGGCCACGGTGAGTAGATGAGAAATAAACAGGCTTTGTATAGTAAAGAAAGCCACTTACACCCTTTTCAAATATGATACTGTGAATTTTCTATGAAATAATGTGAGTAATTCTGTGAGTGTGGAGAAGTACTGTAATGTAGTATGAGTGATGATGAGCCGGCTCGGCTGTATAAACAGTAATTAGGTTGGGATTCCTATTTTCTCAAATATAATCTTATCTTCTTTCTTCCACATTGATTTCTTTGCTCGTTACCTCCTTCCTCAGTGTTCATTTGCCTTCACTTATGTCTCTTATCTTACATGCCCACTGCTCTTTCTCTCCCCCACACAGACGATCCGCGCGGTGCAGCCAGACGTTGTGGTGGTGGAGCTTTGCCAGTACAGGGTGTCGATGTTGAAGATGGACGAGAGTACGCTGCTGAGGGAAGCCAAAGACATCAACCTGGACAAGGTTCAGCAGGCCATCAAACAGGTCAGGCTTTCAAAATGATGAGAAATAACGGTGGTGGTGGTGTGAAAAATGGCAAGAGTAAATAAAATGGAGAAACAAGGTGGAAAGAGAGAAACAAACACAGTGAGAGTACACTCTATTCTGAATAAGGCAGTACTGGTCTTGTTCCAGCATGTGAAACACATTGAAGAAGATTGCAGCATGCACTCATTATAAATGGGGAAATAAATATCTCTGATGTATGATGCAAAGGCAGGATTAAGTGTCATCAAAGAGCTTTTAGTCTGTTTTGTATGTGTGTGTTTTGCTTTCTTGGTTTTCAAAATTATGTCTATGTAAATTTAAAAAAACTAAAGGACTCTATCAAAATGCTAAATTTAGAGAAGGACCATGTCCCAAAAGCTAAAAGCTGTGTCCGGGGATTGGGTTGCCGGGGCAACCTGCTGCCCAATCCACACTGCACCCATCCCCTACGGTTCCCTCTGCGGGTGGTGGGTCCACAGGAGGTCGGGCCCACGTCGTCCCAAGCC
>OMNN01042398.1:0-10525 GCA_900302755.1 Chromis chromis
GTCCAAAGACATGCCTTCTAATTGGTGATTCTAAATAGTCTGTAGATGTGAATGAGAGTGTGTTTGGTTGTCTGTCTCTATGTGTAGCCCTGTGATAGACTGGTGACCTGTCCAGGGTGAACCATGCCTTCACTGGAAGTCAGCTGGGATAGACTCCAGCCCCCCATGACCCCACAGAGGAACCCACAGTGTATAGATAATGGATGGCTTGTGTGTGTGTGTGTGTGTGTGTGTGTGTGTGTGTATCTTGGTTTTTTTGCCTTATGAATTGTATGGCACTAGGGACGTACGCCTTCACAGAGCTGCTGGACTGCCTTTCCTGACTCATTTCACACTCATGTCAACAGAATGACAACATTTATTAGTGACTAAAAAGCTGATTTTCTAATTTACCACTCGGTTTGGTGAAACTAACTTTCGTGAAACTAAAACTATTTGGTTAAGTTTAGTGGGAACATGTAACTATGGTTGATTTGATGAGATTAAAAAAAAAATAACAACAGTATTTGTATTTGATGGGTGGTTGACCTTCTAACCATCCATCACAATATCTTCAATAAGCTGTTTAACAGCATCACCTTTACTAATCAAAGTGAGAGCAGTCATTATTCCCAGGATCAGAATGGATTATGTGCCAGACAGTTTTTGACAAAATTACCAATTGTGTCTTGTAGAAGAACATTTTGGTGACCTTAATAAACATATTTAATAACTTCTTCAGTTGTTGTTCATTTACAGCTCACAATGTCTCCATTAACTCAGATGCCTTTCTGACTCAGTCAGTCTGATGCAGGTCTACATTGCCAGTAAACCATTTAATCTAGAATCCTTTAAAAACTTCAAGGGGACTCTCAGGGATATTTATGATTAGTTAATATCTATTGAAGAACATGTAATTCTTTGTCTGACAGCCACTGTGTCAGAGATGTTCAACGTATTTCTTCAGCTCAAGCTAAAACATGTCTCCATGGAACCTTCGTTTTAGTACTGTTCTGTGTATCATCAGAGTGAATGACCTGTGAGTCAATGCTGTGTCTGTATTTAAACATAAACCTTTGTCTTGCAGGTTCCATTGTAAGGTGCTCCTACGTCAAGTATCACTACTCCTCGGCTACGATACCCAAAAACCTCTCCTACAACATCACCAAGACAATTAGGCAGGACGAATGGCACTCCCTACGTAAGTCTGCTACTGTCTGACTTTCTTCTCTACTGCTTAGCCATTAATAAAGCAATATTTAAGGCAAATGCTATTATAACAACAGGAAACGTCACTGTGATTAAAAGTACAGTGCAATACAGCTGTCATCTGTTTTGTTTTTTGTTTTGTTTTTTCTCATTGGTGGTTAGGCTTAGTTTTTACTTGGTGTTGACTAGAAGACTAAAAGTGGTTAACGATCCTTCTGAGCATCCTTAGTGTGCAATGCTGTAGGTAATGGTCATGGCTCACAGACAAAAAATAATAATGCTTTGATGATCCCTCTTTAAACGGTATAGTGCCACATTCAAATCAGAATATACTTTAGATCAACAGGATGATGACTGAAAAGCTGATGTAGAAAACTGAATTTCCCTGTAAGTTCTTGTGGATGTCCCTAGTTAACAGAGAAGGCATGCTGTCTCTTTTGAGCTTTCTTTTAGAATCGTTATCATGTTAGCACCTCTATCAGTTATTTTTATATCGTATCTATGTGTGTTCATTCACTGGATGGTTGCTAAAAGCTGAAGCTTATCCCAGCTTACATCATGTGGCAATTGACACTTACTTAACCTGTAAGTGTGTTGGACTGAGTGAGGGAACCAGGACTCCTGAAGGAATTTCATGAAGAAAACATGCAAACTTGACACACAGCTCCAGTTGGCTGGCTGATTCTTGCTGTGAAGTTAAGTGCTTGGACGATTTTCATGACATTTGCTGAGCCCATTCTTGTTTCAGATTGTTTCAGGTAGATTCATAGTCTTTGATTTTAATGACTCCTTGGCTTTTCCTGTAGCATTTCTCTTAGGGTACATTTTAGATTGGCCTGCATGTAGACTTTGCTGTGGACAGTCCAACCAACATTCACATTTAGGCACCTTCTGTGTTAAAATGATTGTGTCTTGTATAAAGCTGTAGTGTTATGCGCTAAGTCAGTTGATCAGTCTATCTATCCATGTTTGTGCCACAACAAAGACCAAATCTGTCAGAACTGACCTTTGGTTAAAGACAACATATCTTAAACACTCATCTGGACATTTAGTTTAAATCACATCTGCTGCAGATATTTATAATTATAATAAATAAAAGCTGTGTATTTTGATCCCATAGTTCCGGGTGTTATCAGTCATCACTTGTCTTTTTATTTCTTGTTGTACTGTATATAGATTGTTGTGACATTTGAGAACAGCCATGTTCCTAAAAGGATAAATCATTTTGATTTTACAGTCATTATTTTTTTGACTTACTATGCCCCTCAGAGCAAACTTTCCATTTTAGATCAGGCTCTAAGAATAGCCATATCATCAGTGTGTTGCTTGTTTTTTGTCCAATGAGTCATGGACCTGGAGAGAATACACTAAGTAGTGGGAAGGCTTTTTCTCCACAAGATTGTTAGCCTGTTGAATTGTATCAGCTTGGCTACAAGTGCTGTCAGAGGAGTCTGGGGGAGTCTACTTACTTTTAGGATACCTGCCATTCATGTAGCTCTCCAGTCGCATGGCCACTGAGCCAAGTGGAAACATGCTCTGACCTCAAACTGTCACTGTCTAAGTCTGACTAGTCCTCAGTTGTCAGGTGACAGGCTTGTGAAAAGCTCCACTCTGTTACAAACTGCAGAGGACTGCTCTGCTGTCTGTTTCTTCTTTCTTCTTCCCAGCACGCAGCTCTGTCCTATTAAGCAGAGGAGGAGAAGCTTTCTCTTTGGACGCTATTCCATAGCCTATCCAGGAGTATTGGTTGTATTATTATTATTATTGGTATTGTGTATGTACTATTAACTGAAGTTGGATGATTTGCATTCTAAATTTTACAATTTAGTGGCTTTTACCTAATGAAATGCTAAGAATGACTACAGTTACTGGACTCAAATGGAAGAGGTCGCATGGTCTGGCACAATTCCACTGTATATATGTACAAAAAGTATTTCAATTTCTATTAAACCACTTTGATGAAGGCAATACAGACAAAAACACTGAGTAAATAAGTGTACTAGTAGTGTTTGCATGAATTAAAAACTAACTAAACAAACAAAGTAACTGCAGAATTTATCAGTTAAGTAAGTTATTATAAAGTCACATGTTGTGTAATAAAATATGAAGTTTTTTAGGATCTTCAAACAGATTCAGATGCAGATTGTGGTTATACACTTAAAACAATGAGCCCTGCTGTGGGGTTGCCAGACTGCAACTAGCTGACTGCTTGGCTCACAACCACCCCCACAGTTATTGGAGAGTCTCCCTCATTTGTCGCCAAGGCCAGGGGAAGAGATAATGACCTGACTGACTACAGTAAAGGCACTGACCAGCCTCCATTCTCTGGAGGCATTTTACAAGGCATAAGCGAACACTTCTCAGCTGGCCACCTTCTTACACTGCTCTATAGTCCAGATCTGTTCACATGCCCATTGGGCTTTTGGCAGTGTCAGCATGGGTGCTGTGATCGGCCTGCATCTACACGGCAGGCTGTGATGCACTGTGTATTTTGACACTTTTTTGTCATGGCCAGCCTTTCAGCAGTTTGTGCTTTGCTGTGGGATCTGACCACAAAGGCCAACCTTTACTCCCAGTATTTATATCGATACACTTTTGAGATGCTAACACTGTCATGTAGCCATCACCACATCTGTTAGATCCTTATCCTGCCCATTTTTCTTTATTTCAACACATCAGCTTCAAGAAGTGGCTGTTCAGTTGCTTTACTATAGCCCACCCTCTGACAGGTGCCATTGCAATAAGATAATCAATGCTCACTTCACACCTCGGTGACTTAAATGTTGTGGCTGATCTATGTATATGAGAATTCAAAGAATAGGTCATCAGCATGTTACTGTATATGGAACAGTATATGGAATCCAACACAAACTCATTTTTCTCTCTATACCTTTCCCCTCTGGCCATACTGCCTCTCTCATTATACTCCTACTTGTGTATATATATATTTTATTTTGTTTACCCTCCAGTGTAACAGACATACCTGAACAAAATATCACTGCTGCATGATTAGTGTTAAGAAATATGCTGTGCTTTCTGCAGTCTGAAGGAATGTACATATTTTCCCACCTACTTTGTATATCAGTGAACTGATTGTGGCAGTATATTCAACATATGTATCTCTAAAAAAAATGTACAATTCCAAATAGAATATCACTGACCTCAAATAATGTCCTGCAGTGAGTCTTTTCCTTTTTAGCCAAGGACAAAAGGCATCACTTTTATTGGTCTAAATAAGAAAGCTGCTGGTATATATGCAAATACTCTAACATGTCTGCCTGTGTTATTGTCATTCCCCACTTTGGTTTTGACTCACATGTACGAGAAAGGGATGAATGGACCTGATGTTCACTATCTTGGTAAACTTAGGAAAACACATAACTTATATTTCTGGCAGGAAGGTCACCCTTTTCCAGTCAGAGACGTTCAATGTCCTTATTACTAGGCCTATCAACACAGTGTAAGATATCTCTACTCCTCAATGGATGGCCTGTCATTTAGTTGTGGTTGTGGAAAAAAAATGAAATTGAAATAGGAAAAGCTTGAACAAACAAAGCCCTGTTCTCTGAGTGGGCATCTGCACCCACTACCAAATCAATGGCAGGTCAACAACTGCAAGATTAAATCACAGCTCTGAATGACCCACTAATAAGAAATTTCAAGTAGGCCTTGATCTAGGAAGCCTGAGGGCACATCCAGCTTCTGAGTCCAGGCCCTGACTGCAGGTAGTTTGACCGTGGATCAGATCTAATAAAGCGCTTTGTAGAACCTAGTTCAGGTGAAAAGGACCATTACTTTCTACAACAAGACAAGCAATAGCTAATATTTAGCAGTGTTAGGCCACCAAAGAATGTTTACAGATCATTTGAGGCAACTGCTTCACTTTCATCCTGAGTTATTTAGTGATATGGTTACAGTCATTAGAAGTAAAGAATATGTGTATGTATTTGAGGAATAGATGTATTTACTCTGTTTCAGCATCTGGTACATTAGACAACTTAAAGTTGAACTAATTTAGTTAATTAAAAACAAAGACAGGCGCAGCTCTTTTAGTCACTTGAACATATCTTTGTGTAGCCAGCCCCTGGAAGCAGAAGACCAACTACTGCTCTTTACAGCTGAGTAACCCCACTTCATCTTAGCCCTTCTAGGCTGTTTGGTCAGCAGGCAGAGTTTAATAGTTTGCTGTTAAACTTCAGAGATGTTCTGGACCAAATCCACCCACACTGCCTTAGGCCTTGTATGGATTAAGTAAGAATGACAACCTAGTCTTGACTTTCATGAAGTGTGTGAAATTGAGCTCGGGCAGGCCTGACAATTTCTCCCACTCCTATTAAATAGATTTGAGGAAACATTGGGGTGACATTGACATTGCTTCAAAGACTCAGAGATGAACATGATACTCATTTGTTTCTGTCAATCAAAAAAAGCCACAGTGACTTGCAGCACAACCCGCACAGCTGGGAAACAGAACCCTCTTTCTATTACTGCTGAACATCAAAGTAACAGCAGAGAGTACACAATATCCCTTCTCCCACCCCCATTGTCTGTCACAGATGCAGACAGCAGCGAGGGTGCATACATTTTTAACGCTGGCTTTTAGAGAGGACAGGATGGAAGGAGGTTTTCTCATACTGCAGCTTAGGGATTTTGTTACTTCAAAAGGACGCATAAGTTGTGAGCTGGGGAAAGCTGTCAATGAGTGACAGTGTATAATCCAAGGTAGCAGTTAAAGGTTGTGGCTAAGGCTAATTGTTCACCAGGCAGCCACTCCCACTCAATCTCATCACACTGATATGGCAGCTGCAGTTGGTAGATTATGCAGTCAACAGACTTGCATAAAGATGACAGGGGTTTAACTCATTGAGAAGCATTGATTCCTTGCTATTTAAACGCTCTGCAGCGCCACTGCTTTCATCTTGTTAAGCTGAGAAGGTACACCGCCACCCTCAAACCCTCCATCTCATCACAATCTCTTTCACATTACCACAACAACAGTACACACAGTGTGATGAGTCAGTTGCTCTGTGTTCTGCTGTCCGAAGTTTGCTCAGCTACTGTGTTAGCTATCGTGGTTGAAAGTAGTACTGTTCTTAATTGGCTCAGTCTCTCTCCTGCCTGACATGTGAAACAATCAATTTACCATGTTCCAAAGATGAAATGATCTATAGCAGATAAAATGTGGAGAGAGAGAGGTCTGACCGCATCCACACGAAGACGAGCCCAGGCCTAAACGCACAAATAGTTCATCAACCCGTGTCTCATCCACACGAAGCGTTTCGTTCTGAAAACGATCATTTCTGAAACCAGGTGCCAGAGTGGAAAGATTTCAAAACGCAGTTTACGTGGCGCCGCTGTTACAGCCTTTCCGCTCTTTTTCTGAAACGCTTGCGTCATAGCTCCACCTCTTGATAAATGTGTGTGTGTCAGAAAAGGACTACAACTATGGCGCCGTACAGTGTTGGTGTGTACTGCTGAAGCTAGCCACCCTGTTATCGCTATTACAGCAAAATATACTTCTTCTGCATTATCACCGTGTTCACCAAACAAATGTGGAAAGCACAATACGCCACTTCATGTTCTATGTTTACATCGTATACAGATTTCTGTGCATGCCTAAAGTCCCGCCGCCAGTTTCTGTTACGCCGTCACAGCGCCACAAACAGGCCTGGCATGTGTTTTACATCGTTTTCAGGCGTATTAAGTGAATTCAAGTGGACGGACACATTTACTGAAACAGCTCCGTCTTTATGAAGAACGTTTTTGAAACTATAAGCGTTTTGGCTTCATGTGGACGGGGCCTAACTGTCCTTGTTACATTTCTAATTCAAACTCTGACCAACATTTGAAGTTGCATCTTCTAATTTAAAGACACACATTTTCCGTAAGAGTTTGATGAAGAGGTTAATGTTCATCTCATGTCTGGGTGTAGTGCTGATCTGGAGTCTGGATGCAGCTGAATTTAGGATAAACACTGGAAATAGGGGGACACTTGGCCGACCTTGGCCTTGTTGGCAAAAAAAAACAAAACATCAAAAAAACAATCTCAGTCAGATCCATTGCTTCTCATTACATCCAGTTTCAAAAAACCAGCATAGCGATAATCAAGTGTCAAACTCAAGGCCTCAGAATGACAATCCACAAACCAATGGTAATTAGAAGGTAATTTGGAAACAGCCTATATCTTGGTTGTTTACCCTGTGCTCGAAAACAAATGTAAAACCAACCATTTTTGGTGTTAGTGGGAATATTAATAGATGGAATAACCTGCCATATCAGACAACCCATGCCATGGCCGGACGTACTGCAACAAAGTGCTGGGAGATGGAAATACTGTTATTCATCAAGAACTCCCCCTACAGCTGCAAATCTTAGATTTTACAAGTTAAACAACCACAATAAAAAAGTAAATTAGAAAGTTTAAGAGTAATTGATTGGCCTCCTTTAGCCTTAGAAAGACTGTTTGTTTTTTTATTTGTGTCTGTTGGTTTCCCTCCAGTTTTTATGCTAAGCTAGGCTAACCACACCTTGACTCCAGGTGTAAAACACATCTTACTCTGAAACAGAAGGCAAATAAGCATATTTCCTACAATGTTGAGCCATTTTTAAAATGTAATGATTGTGTATTCTATTCTTATGTTTTAATTGTGTTAATATTGATAATGTTAATGTCAGTAGCTTGGCCAGACTAAGAAAACAGACTCATCTCAAGTGTTTTGGACTAAAGACAGGACATTTTACTGTGTCGCCTCATCGTGGAAACAAATCTGCCTGAAGGTCATTCATTGTTTCTAAACGTGGTCCAGACTGAGTCTAATTCTGATCAAACATGGACAGATGACGGAATTTACATCATGTGGACTCTTGCAAACATGTGGCACAAAAACCACAAACTGTTCTTTATCAGGTTTTTAACTTTTGCAGAGCTGTTGCTGAATGTTACTGTGTGGATGTCACATCAAGACACGATTTTTTCAGGGATCTAATTCAGCTCTTCTATAGGAAATAACTATGATTACATTCTGTTCTTCAAGTGGACCTCAGAGGTGGATCGCTCAGTTTAAGAGTTGGATGCTTAAACAAAATACTGGAAGTCCAAGATTTTTCCCAACGGTGTGTTTTCATGTCGTTGTTGTGGACAGAAAGCGCCACAATGTGCATGAGCACTACGTTCCCTTCAATTTATCACTCCATCCAGACTTTTATCTTATCAACCAGCCAGACCAATCAACCCAGCTTTCTTATGATTCATCTGTGGTATTCATTTTAATGTTTTATTTTTCATCTATGACCTAAAATTCTGTGTAGGAATAATGACAGAAAAGTGTAATATGTAACATGTATAGGTGTGAGTGGTGATTCCTTGCATCCTTAACTCTCTTTGGACCACAACATCCTATATACCCAGGTATTATAATAATAATGTGAATTTTCTGTACAAACTAGGTTTATAGTAATTTTTTTAAATTAATTGCCACAAAGCCTAGAATGCAGAACATATTTTTTTTAAATTATAAATGTAATCCTTTGCCCTTTAGAAAAATAATGTATTTTATAGATGCTTCGGTCAAACTGAGGACAGAAAAAAAGAGTTCTCACGTGGTAAATGTTTATACTAATTGGACCTATGCAATGTGATAGAAATAATTTTTACGCTAAAACATATTTTTACTATTTGAAGCACAGATCAGCACCTTTATTATTGTAATTCATCAAATAAATAGACGAAATTAATGCACATTAACTGGTCAATGACATAAAGGGCTCAACATGTTGTTAATAAACTGTGTGTAGAAACACACCAAGCTCTAATTTCTTTTCTTGTGTGTTTATTTTGGACTTACAGTTGTGGTTTCAACCTCTGTTCAGAAGGTCAATTTGAACCTGACACTTTTCTTTGACTGTTTCGATACAAACCTCATTAATATCATCTTTAGCCCGAACTGCCTTCTCTGATGATGATCTGTAGCAGAATAGCACATATCATACATCTATAGCAGTGATTACACATGCCAAAATGATGTAGAAAAGGATATACACGAGGGGTAGCCAATCCTGTTCCTCGAGGGCCACTATTCTGCATGTTTTAGATGTTTCCCTCTTCCAACACACCTGATTCAAATGATCAGGATCGTTATCAGGCTTCTGCAGAGCTTGATGATGAGCTGATCATTTGAATCAGGTGTGTTGGAAGAGAGAAGCATCTAAAACATGCAGGATAGTGGCCCTCGAGGACCAGGATTTTCTACCCCTGATATACACCAATCAGGCATAACATTATGACCGCCTGCCTAATATTGTGTTGGTCCCCCTTATGTGGTCAAAATGCTCTGAACCATTGGGCGTGGACAAGCATGGATCCATCCTGCCTTGTATCAACGGTTCAGGCTGGTGGAGGTGGTGTAATAGTGTGGGGGATATTTTCTTGGCACACTTTGGGTTATCGGGTGTTCAGCAGTCTGATGGCTTGGGGAATGAAACTATTGCAGAACCTGGCTGTTCCAGTTCTGATGCTGCAGAACCTCGTTCCCAGAGGGGAGCAGGGAGGACAGTCCATGGCGGGGGGGTGTTGTTTAGCATGTTTAGCAGTTAGCAACAGCTAATTTCTGTGTTTCCTTCCAGTCAGACTTAAAATAAACATTTAAAAATTATTCATGTATAAATCTGAGGTTTTGTAAAGCTTCACTGTTTTCCTGAAAATATGCAGATTTGTCAGAGTTTATCTCGATCATCAGAGGTTGAAAGTAGAAAGTTAGCATGACCCATAGAGACGCAGTATGCATTAGCAGACTGAAATAAACCAATGTTATCCTTCAATGGCCTCATCTGAACACTCATTTAATGAATCAGCATTAATTTATGTATCTTCGTGAAAGTATTAGTAATTTAATATAACAATTCACTCTTGTTCTGCCCTCATGTAGTGGAACATTTCACTCAGACCCTCAAAATGCTGCTAGAGGAAATGTCAGAGGGCATCATTGTTTTGGTTTTCTGTCTTTCATTCAGTCACTCAGTGGTTTTTGTGCTCCTGTGATCTGATTTGCTGCCTCTTCTGACCAGCCTCTTCCACCTTCCCTGCCTCCTCCTCCTCTCCTGATCCTCCATCCTGCTGTATTTACTCCAGCTCTCCACTATTAATGTGCCAAAAGGTCATTGTGCCTCAGCTTTCCAGCTCTCTGTTTGCCTTGATTCTGTCCTGCAAGTGTTTTGAAACCGCTCTGTATTCTGGACTTTGCCTCAGTCTGCTCCCTGTGCTTTGTCCGCCTGTGTGTGTGTGTGTGTGTGTGTGTGTGTGTGTGTGTGTGTGTGTGTGTGTGTGTCTGTGTGTTGCATT
>OMNN01042399.1:0-15039 GCA_900302755.1 Chromis chromis
TGCCTGATATTGTGTTGGTCCCCCTTATGTGGTCAAAAATGCTCTGAACCATTGGGCATGGACAAGAGGACCTCTCAGGGTGTCCTATGGGGTCTGGCACCAGGACGGTGGCAGTGGATCCTTTGGGTACTCTGGGTTGTGCAGTGGGGCCTCTGTCAATCCAACTTGTTCCACTGCATCCTGTTGATGCTTCATCAGAATGGGGTCTAGGAAGTTTGGAGGTCAAATCAACATCTTGGGCCATTGTCATGTTCCTCAAGATGTTCCTGATTGTTTGATGTTTTTGCCATGTGGTGGGGTGCATTTTCCTGCGGGGGTAGGCCAGTGACATTTGGGATTTCCATTTGCATGAGGGAGTGTGCTTGTTTGGGGACAATGTTTATTTAGGTGTCTAAGTCTCATCAACACAGATGCCAAAATCCAAGGTTTTCCAGCAGAACACTACAGTACCAACATGATCAATGTTATTCACTTCACCTGTCAGTGGTCATAATGTTGTGGCTGATCGGTGTATATGGCAGCAGCATTTTTGCTTCCTAGTCACAATATTTAAGTGGGAGTATGAATACACTTCAATATGGGTTACTGTGTTGATTTACTTCATTTTACTTCATTTTCAGACCCACAAAAAATTCTTATCAATGGTTTTCTTCTTTAGATCAGATTTCAGCTGAACAGTCTCTGTGACTGAAGCTCCTGCCATCTGCACCTTAATACAATAAAACCTCTTCCACAGAAATTTAGATATTTTTCCTCTTGCCATCTTGATATAAGTCAGTATCAGCTGGGCCTTCGCAGCATTGTTATACATGCCACAGAGCATGATTACATGTCAATTGCTTAACTGTACCATGTTGTGCACCTGATTTAAATAATCAGAATTTGTTGTGTTTCTCCACTCGTTTATTCATGTTTTTCCTTTAATTTGTCACCTGTCTGTAGTTCTGTGCGTCAATCAGATTTGAACAGGCGTCAATTTTATTTGCTCATGAGTTTTTGGTGTTGGAAGCGGCAAACAAATACAAAAGCATATATGTCAACAACTATTTGGTAGCATCCATTATTAATCCTACTACTGCAACTGTGGTGATTCCCTGATTCATTCTTTAGCAGCACCAATTATTTGCTTTTAATAAGTCTCATTAACTTTCAGGCAGTTAGTTTTGTGCAGATAACTTCCTTTATTCCTGAACTTTTTATATTGCACCATGATTATTTTCCTATTTGTCCATTACTTTGCAAGTCTAAGGATCTAGACTCTTGTTTTCCAAAATTTTATCTTTTTAATATTTAATATTGAAGAAAGATTCATCAAAGTTTTTAGAAGTTTTACAAACTCCCACACATGCATCCACACTTTGAACTGAACAACCAGAGACCGGCCTCCTTACCCGTTGGGGGCCTCCTCCATTTTCAGCATTTGGAGTAGCAGCAGTGGGAGTAGGGGTGGCTGCTTTCTCAAAGTCTTTTTTGCATAAATGAGCCATAATCCCAGCAGCCAGGGCGTCGCCGAGAACATTGATCATCGTCCGGAAGCGATCGCTGAGAAAAAGATGGAGGAAATGATTCACATATTGCCCCTATATCTCCAAAAAAAGACACATTTGAATAGAATCAATTTTTAGCGGGACTCACAGAACCCAGTCGATGGCAACAATCAGGGAGATGTCAGCGGGCGGTAACCCCACAGAGGTCAGGACAATCACCATGGTAACCAAGCCTGCTTGAGGTATCCCAGCTGCCCCGATGCTGGCTGCTGTTGCTGTTATGCTGAAGAGATAGAAGCCAAAATGTTAGAGGTGTAAATTCTAGAAGTTATCAAGGGATGATATAGTGACCACAGTGCTTCTTCTCACCTGATAGTGACCAGCTGGCCAAAGTCCAAGTCATACTCGTTGACCTGAGCGATAAAGATGGCCGCCACGGCCTCGTACAGGGCCGTCCCGTCCATGTTGATAGTAGCTCCCACCGGCAGCACGAAGCGAGCAATCTGCCGGTCCACTCCACAGTTCTCCAGGAGACACTTCATGGTGATGGGCAGCGTGGCTGAGCTGCAGAGAGAAAAGATATGGAAGGAGGTTAATCAACAGGCTTAAGTCTAAAGCATATGCATTTAAACTAGTTGGATATTCTACACAAATGAGGCTACATCTACTCACTAAAACATCTATCTTCTCCTACCTAGATGAAGTGGCCAGTGCAATGACAAGAGCCTGCAGCAGCCCTCTGATATACGGGAAGGGGTTTTTGTGAGTGAAGATGAAGAAGAAGAGAGGCAGCAGGATGAGGCCGTGCACAAACAGCCCCGAGAGGACAGTGATGAAGTACATCCCCAGCTTCTCCCCGAGGTGGGCCGGGTCGTGCATGTCCAGGATCTTCCCTGCCACCAGGAATACGATGCCAAAGGGAAAATACCTGCATGTGATGGAGAGGAGAGAATGTGAGTAACATTGATCAGTTTAATCTTCTCATCATCTGTTTTTGTGTTGCTGTAGGTCACATCTTGTAAAGCAGCTGCAGCATTAACATATAACGTTTTCCTTATTTTCTCATGGCTCTAAAACAACAAACTATGAGAAAATGAGCTGCATGGGGGTCAAACATGTGAGTTTTACTCTATAATACAAAAAGGCATTCAGTGAGAGGAATACTTTAAGAAATTTTACTTGTTAATCGAAAGCTTCATAGAGCTAGATCACATAAAAAGCATTCTGTTGTTCTTTTTATTATATTATTTTTTCTTTCTGATTATTAAATTGTATTTTTTTCTCTTTCATTTTTCTTTTTTCTTTCTTTTTTTTGACATTATCAACCTGATATTGACTTGACAATAATGCGTATTAAAAAATGTTTTAAGTTTAAATAAATATACTAGCCTGTAATGTTGTTGATTCACACCATGATGTATGTAGACCCTGCTATTAATTTTGGTTTGGAGCAAATTTTTCATGATTTGTGTTTGCTCCTTTAGCTCCAGTTAATCCTAAACCTGTAATAACTGATCTTTTTGGGCACTTGCATGCAGCAGTAAAATTCAAAAGTCACTTTTTGTACTTCTTAGCAAATAATTATGTATTAATATATCACATTATCCTTCATTGTTCATGCTTCATGTTTCTGGTCACCTGATGGATGTAACTGCTATATTCACTCTGTTTTAGCTCTGGTTTTGGGCTCCACCATCTGATGGAGGTATCTGTTTCTTTACCTGCTAAATGCTCCACTATATTCACTAGCAAGTTACTAACTACATTCTGTCTGGACCAGGCCATGTACTCTGGGTTTTTAGAGCTGAGTTTCTTGCTGAAAACATTATGAGAGTGAAACAAAACTGTATACTTACGGAGCAGACAGTCGAGCAATTAGATAAAACTCAGCAAAGTTGGGTAATAACTTTCTCTAAATACAAGCAACACCTTTTACATTATTGTATTGTTTTCACATAGACATGTCATAGTGTTTGCTCGGAAATATCACTTTTACTGTCAAAATAAATTCAAAAGTACCTCCATTTTGTTTTGTTAAATATCGATTATAGCTACTAGAATACTATAATGTACCATGGTATTTAAGACATCATTCTGCACAGTCCACTGACACACCACAGAAAATACAATTAAACTTTTTGATACTTGTATATTTATCTAACCCTAATTCAAGCTTTATGACAACATTCCATTTTGATATTTGAGTTTGGAGTGGAGGAAGTTCACCGGCCTGACCTCAACCGCATCCTCTTGGGATTAATTGAGACACCGACTCTGAGCCGGGCCTCATCATCTAACAACGGTGGCTGATCTCATTAATACTCTTGTGGCCTAATGGGAGCAAATCCCTGCTGCCTGGCTCCAGAGGATGGTGGCTGTTATAGCAGCAGGTTAATGCTCACGGCTTTGGAAGTGGATGTTCAGAGATCACACATGAATGTAAGATGCAGGTGGCCATGGCGTTTTTCAGAGTGTCCACACAGTGTGATGCTGGCCTCATTCGCAATCAGTTGCATTTGTATGTTTGGTTTTTGATCTCATGCATGAAGCTTCATCTTTGGGCCATTCACACACATTTAATCCAGGAGCTGTCTCATCAGCTCACCAGCGGAAAGCCTCAAGGACGCTTCAGACGGCAGCGCTGAGCTCCGAGTCACTGAGATTTATTTTTAGATTTAATCTGCTCTCTGGACTGTGTGTTGTCTATCTTTTTTTGGATGTAAGCGCCTGACACAGCAGTGTGCTTTCGAGAATGTGTGTGTGTGTGAATGAGAGTGTATCCTCACCACATCGCAGCATTAATGATCTTCATGACGCACTCGTTGATGCACTGACACACGTTGACCAAGGGAGCTCCACGTTCTCCCATCTTCCCCAGCAGCAGGCCTGAGAACAGACAGGACACATGTTCACATGTTGCTCGTTAAAGTACCACTGTCATACCCCTATAAAAGGTTATAACCTAACTTAGTAGTTAATACATCATTTGTAGATATACACCATGAATAGGAGCAACTATTGCATTGCCAGGTCTCTTTGACTGGTTATCAATAATATGAGTAAACCATTAAAAATTCAATATTTACCTGTACTAATCATTGGAAATGTTGTACTTTTTATTCTACCATATTCATCTGAGAGCTGTAGTCATGATTGACTTTCCAGACTAACATTTTACACAACATTACATAGCAAAACTGGTTCCCAAACATTTTAATATTAATATTTCAGTATTTTGCTTTCAGCCTCTTGTGAAAAAACATTGTCTAGAGAACAGTCCTGTGCTGTTTTATTACACAGACATTGCCGAAAAATCTGTAAAAATAATACAAAATTTGTGTAGCAGAACCTTGTTTGTTCCATTTTACTCTCTTATTATCACTGTAGATTTATTTTGTGCCTATCAGGAGGTTACCTTAACCCTCGTCTGGCTGTTTCTAGCTTTTTTGGGGCCCTTCCTTCTCTATTTCAGTCCCTCATGAACACATTTACATTATAAATTATAATTAAATTAAATTATTATTTTAGATTTATTATAAATCTACATTATATTCTATATGTATGTAAATGAGACCAAATGCTACTTTTTACACATAAAAAAAACTTATTTTAAGTTAAGGAATTTGGCTGCATTTTCTATCAAATTCAAAACAAACATGCAAATTGTAAAAGATGACCCAACAAAATATCATATCTGGTGCACAATGAAACCTTTGGCTTTGTTGCCCTGTCTGAATATTCAGGGCGATAACATGCTTGAACACAACAACATCCTGATGGGATGAATGACGCACAAGTAGAGAGGAAATGAGCACTCTAATTGATGTCAAGGAGACTTTGCGCAGAGAATGCCGGAAAAACAACCACTGTCCCAGATCCATGACCTCCACGGTAGCAGAATCGCATTTTAAAAAGCTGAGCTAACAAGCCTTTGTCTGAACAAAACAACAGTCTTACTGTGTGTTTGGAGGGCAGAGGTCGTAAGAGATTGTAATTTATTCAATTTATACTCAAGGGCAAAAAAACAAACTTTGGCATAACAAACAGAGTTTGCATATAACAAAAAACGACTTTATCCAACTGTATAAAAGCAGCTTAAACTCCACTTAAACAAGCTACAGCAGTAAAATCAGCTTTTGCATTGATGTATTGGAAAAAACTGCATTTGCTGCAAGATCAGTGTTTCTACAGAATGAGTTCACTTTTGTAGAATTGTTTTCCCTGATAATACATTTATACTTTTACTCAAGTAAACAATAATATTTTTTCTACCACTGACCATTAATAAAGGGTCATGAGTAGCTGAATTCATCACTTCCCAATCAAAATCTTAGGATTGACATAACAAAAAGGTCAAAAAGTGTCACGTTGGAGCAGGATAAACAGCAGCCAGGGGGAATTTTGGCAACCTGTATAATGTAATGAAGACAATAATAGCCTTCATAGCTAGCATTTGATCAGCATTTGATTTATTTATATTATTTGAACCTAAAGGTTAAAGCTTATAACCCCTTTATAGAGGCTGGCCTATTAGAAAATGGTACATTTAGACTGCAATAAAAAGAGTTAGAGTTTCATGATCTTACCCATGGTGGCCGAGAAGATGACAATCCCTAGTACGTTCATGCCTTTGCTCGTACTGGGGACGATTTTATACTTGATGTCGGGTGCAGGGGTGATCTCCAGGAAGACCGGGTGGCCCAGGCGAGGGTTGTTGTAGTCGGGCATGACATACACATAATTGGCCTGAGACTCTTTTAGGTTGGCGTTCTGCACAATCGGTACCAAGTCTGTCCGGTACTGGAGTGAAACAAACCACAGGGATCTGTTAATATATGGATATCGTGTATTTAAATAATGGACAGGTTTTTTTCAATCAGATTTTGTCCACTCACCTGCTGAAAAGTGGCTTCAATTAGATTTGACGGGATCATGTTTCTGCAACAAACAGGGAAAAAAAGTCAGACCATGTGTCTGTGGGGTAAAACAGTGCAAAATATGGTAGCTGTGTGATTTTCTCAAACAATAGGTAGATACTGTATGTCAGTAGAAACAGTGAGATGAGATGATTTTAAGTGCTGAGAAAAAAATGCAAATTTGAACTTCTACACTTTGAAATAAAAGTGGCCAAACTCTTTGCATCTGTCTATATATCAACATAATCAAAAGTTCCATTAGCCACTAACCTTGTGATGAATTTGCTTTCTAGTCTTTTTTTTTTTTCTTCAAAATATTCTAATCTCATGTTTTTGTAACATATAACTGGTTCTGTCAGTTGAAATACTCTTGCACTCTTGCACATTATTTACACTTTTTTACTAAGAGTGTATATTACACCTATTGTGCATTGTATATTTTTCTTATTGTTTATTTTTACTTAGATGTTTTGGCATATTCATATGTATGTATGGGTGGTGATAACTTTACTCTTTCTGCTGTAACAACCAAATTTCCCCTCAGGGATTAATAAAATATTTATATTCTATTCTATAAGATATTAAATATCCCTCAAAACACAAACTGTTTCAAAAGTTTGACTTTTAATTGCATAAGCAGTGGTGTTTAAATGTCATTAATTACTATATTGCCCAGATCTATAGACAAAAACAGACCAAAATTGAAATGCATTGTTATAAATATAAAAAAGGTTAAAAACAGCTCCACCTTGAACTATTAAGATACGTTTTCCAAACGAAATACTTAAAATGCTACTTTTAGTCAAGCAAATGATTTATAAATATTTGCTGCACTTCTTACTGTTGTAATTCAATAGAATTGTTAATACTAAGACCTTTTTACCTCCACGGATCGGGGTTCATTTTTGCTATTATACACATTATGTGTATTTTAAAAGCAACAAAACAGGGGTTAGATTTTCAGACAACTGACGCTGTTGGGAGGTGGACGGGTTCAGCCAGCAATCGTGTACTGGGACTGCATTTATACAGCATACGTCAATGACACAGGCAAGTGAGCTTGTCAAACACGTAAGAGGACTGAAACACCTCACTGCAGCTCTCAAGTATAATCAGGTTTAAGAAGAAGGTATTAGTGGATGTCTGACATGAATGGCCCTGCTGTAAGCCTGAGGGCACACATCATTCAATCAGCACCTTCTGAGAAAGTTCAGGCTTAACAGATCACAATTAAGTGTCTCCCTATTCTTAGCCAAACTGCTGTGTGGGGAGTCCTACTGTTGCTCCAAATGTTGGAGGAAACCACATTTTCCGGAAGCTGCTTTGTCTATTATTTTGCTCTGGATGCCATTATGTCAGCTCCCAGGATCCAACTGATCCCTGAAGCTTTTGTGATTAGAAAGCTTCCTGTTTCTGTGGAGCACAGATAGTTCACAAGGTCTGAACTGGAGCTGTACTGGGTTTAATTGGTCTATACTGGTTTTCACCAGCTTTTAAGGAGCGTTACATGGCAAATCCTCATCCTTGAAACCACTAATAAGATCTCTGTAAAAGCCTATGATAGGATGGGATTCTGTCAATTCTTGTGGAAGAAGTATATGCAAATGTGTCTCTATGTCTTAACATGGTTTCTAATGGGAAATTTCTTTAGGAAAAACTCTTGAAAGAGAAATCGGTTTACCAAAATGCTGCATAGACCTACAAGTTGCTATTCTAAAATGCTAAAGAGGAAGAACACTGTGGCTTTAAGAAGTTTTTTTTAAAGTTTTATCCATGTTAGTTGCAGTGGTTTTCAGATGGCGGTGTTGGTCTGGTCATCACTATGGTTTATTTGAAATATCTTTACTATTGCATGAACTGCCATAAAATCTGCTTCATGATAGTTTTCATTTAACACCGTCAGTATGTTGAATTTAGACTGATTCAGTGACACATCCCAACTTGGGAAGTGGTACATTTGTAGTTACCAGACAGAGATTAATCTTATTGACTTTGATGATCCCTTGAGCCACCATGAGGTTGGTTATTTGACATACATGTCCCCCTTAAGATGAATTATAAATTATCCACCTAGTGCCGTCATCTAGTCAAATCTTTATGACCCAATAGTTGCAAAGCTAATGACTTTCCCATCAGCCTGAACTGCACTTTGAATTTAGTGCCAATTAGTGTAGCTGTAGATTATTAGTCTTTTTCATCATTGAAGAAAGAATTACACTGAATAACCTCAGAGGACAGTTACAGAACAGTGTCCTTGCTCGGTATCCTCTCTTAAGGGCACTCCAGCGGGTAATAATACTTGAGTGATGGTGATCCTCAGTGTCTGTGTGCATGTTAACCTGATGAGGTCCAGCAGAGCGTCAGCGGAGGTCATAACAGGCCCAGAACTGGCATGGTGACCGTCTTTCTCCGAGCCCGTCCCTGGGTGAATGATGAGCACCAGCACGATGCCGACGATGACGGCGATGAAGGTGGTCCACAGGTAGTAGGTGATGGTCAGGACTCCCAGCCGACCGCTTGCCTTCGTGTCCATGGATGACAGGCCAGACATAAGACTGGACGGGAAAGTGGAACATGTGTGATTAGTACTGATTAACTCTTTTTTTTTTAACTGTAAAATGTTTCTATAATATAGATTCTAAAATATAGGTACTATAATAGTGACAATTGAAAAAAAGTTTTGTTTTTGGTCAACTATTAAGTTTAAAAAAATGGAGATTTGCTTGTTAGCTTTACAAAGATTTGAATTTTAATTAGTTTTGAATGAAAAGTTTAGATTTTTAAGGCTTACTAAGGGATATTACTGAGCTGTATTGATCAATTGCTCTGAAAACAACATAACATGCATTAATTCAAGTTGCAGAATGGCTGTTACAACCACAGAGTTTTCATACTGTGGATATCTCATGTTAAAATCAGTAAAATGTTGAGAAACAGGAGGGAATGATTGCGAGAAATGGCCCAGACTAGGATTGAGTTCGGCATCTCAGCATCTTATCTTTACCAAGTGAGCCTCAGACAAAATATATTTAGGGAGCCTCAGACCTCTCACCACTCAGAGGTGTTGAGAGGTCTGAGGCTCCCTAAATATATTTTCTTGAGTTTGGTCCAACAGACTCATCTGATTCTTACCTGGAGGTGATGAGCGGCAGAATCAACATCTTTAACATTCTCATCAGCAGCTCTCCAGGGAAGGAGAAGTAGATCTTGGCCTGTGGGGAAATGATACAGCTAAATAAGGCTGATATACTGGGTATATTTTTTGAGTTTTAAACAGTTTATGTAGCAATTTCTGCCTCCTAAGGACACACCACACCACAGAAAGGTCCCTATAGATAAGACATAATGCTATTTTATACCATTATGTCTGAAACCTTTAGGTATATGAAATTGTCAGTATATAATTTGTGTAGTTAATTCTGAAGAATATTAGGTTCAACACATTTTCAATGTGTTTCACAGACTCTTTTCGTAGATGAGAAGGTCGTGCATTTAGGGGATGACTGCCAGCTTACAAGAGTGCATTGTGGTGCACACTGGACACTAATCATTAATTCAATCTCTGCCAAAAGCTTCTCGGTCCACTTAGAGCATCTTACATCACAGTGACTTAAAGTCAGATGTATGTAGCCCCTTAAACAGACATCCGCATGGCTCTAAATTACTTCTTGAATAGAGGGGGAAATGTTTGATTAGAGAAAAAACACAAATAAAGAAGTACTATCATATGAATAACATACACCCTCTGAACCTGCATCACATTTGTAGTCACTGGTGAAAGCTATCTTAACACAGCATTGACCTATAATCAGGTTTTGAGTTGAAACACAGCAAAGTGTTGCATTTTGTACTGAGTAGTGAGAGTGAACCAACCTAAAACTCCATAAATCTAAAAGGAAACTGCAGGATTTGCTAAACAGCATATGTGGATTCATTACATACACAACAACATGTGATCCAGTCTTAGAATAGCCATCCTCTTTCCATCCTCCATTCATACTTTTAGGAACAATCTCAACATGTAGACGTTTTCAATGGCTTTTTAATTGCTTTAAGACATTTTCAATGGCTTTTTAATTGCTTTAAGACGTCTCCATATTTTAGTGTTTTATATATTTTTTTATTTTAGTAATTAATCTGGCAAGTTGTTATTGTGTTTGTTATGTTTTTTAGTATTTAATTGAAGCTTAATTGAAATTTTATTGGGTTTTCTGTCTTCCCTTTTTGCACATATTATTATTGTTAAGTGTCTTATAACATGTACAGCACTTTGGCCAACTCAACGTGCTGTATAAATATGTGATTTGATAATACAAAGTTACAGATTAGTCACCTAAAATATTTCCGCTCTTCTTCTGACCCTAACTTTCTGCTTTTACCTGCGGCCCTTCTCACTTTTACACAACTGATTTTAACTGCAGCCTCAGTGCATAACAAATTAAGAGGACAGGCTGACTGTTACGTCTTGTCCTGATCAGTTGTGTTAGTGAGCGTTTCCCACGATTTTCTGTTGCACTGTAAGAAGTGTATTGGAGCTGTAGTTTCCTGTCTCGTTTACTGTTTTTTTATTCTATCAAACTGAAGTGACCCTTTGTCCCTTTAAACTGGTGTTCTACCTTCAGCAAAAATGTGAAAATTAGCTTTACTAGTCCTTTAGCAATCTGACATCCACATCTGACATATTTTTCTTCGAGTAGGGTTACGGATTAAAGAAAAGGAACAAACAATAAGTCTAAGTTTTAGATTTTGAGTGAAGCAAAGTTGAAAAATCAAGCAGCAACGCAAACTTTTTATTTCAGAGGAATCTAATTATTTAAGTACATCTAACTAAACGGTATTGTTAAATTTACAAGTTAACTTAATTTGGTAATTCAGTTGCGTGTTACCAATCAAAGCAGCTTTTTTAGGTTAGTCCAACAGTTATTAGTGCAGTCTGACATAATCAAAGTCTAAAAGATCCAAGCCCGGTCACTTTGCCTCTGGTTGAATTTCTTTCATTTCGTCCATCCCTACCTGCGTGGAGAGGTTGAGTGACCGGAGTAAAAATCCCAGCACGCAGCCGGTCACTACGGCGAACACCGAGAGTGTCAGCAGACCATTCCTCTTGCAGTAGTCCTTCACGTACGCCCTGACTTTCAGCGACACAATACCTTTGCCCAATTTCTTCAAACATTCCATTATGATTCAGGCTCAGTCTATAACCCGGCAGGCCCCCCCACCCCCCTGAGTGAGCACAGATATCCGGATCTCTTAGCGAGTTTGTTAGATCAGTGTGTATCCCGCAAGATCCGAGGCCTACGAACGATCCAGTGAGTCTGATAAAATGTGGATCCTGTCTTACACTGAGGAGCTCACTCAGTCTGAGGGAGGAAGTGATGACTGAGTGGTTCCTAGTAAAGCATCCCCTAAAAGGATTATCCCTGTCCCATGCAAACAGAGTCTCCTTCACAGCCACTCAGACTTATTAAGGAGGCTAAAGCTAGACTTTGCAGCTGATTAATTCCCCCATTCATAGATCATTATGAGTTATTACCACCATTCATAAAACTGCTGCATACATATCGACCTTTGTGACATTAGCTCTCATGTGTATAGCATCATAGCAACTTTTACTGACCTTACAAGACAACACGTATTGAAGATATAAGCGTAATCAAAACAAAAATAAAAACTGATTTCCACTCAGACTGCTGTTTAAATCATTGCTCATATAGTTGTTGCTTTCTAGGGACAGAAAATGACGCTTTATTTTGATTTGTGTGTGCTGACCTGTGCAGGCAGGATTACCAGAGGCCAGAGATCAAAGGTAAGACACCAGTCCTCTGTGCTCAGGAGGACAGAACACGTTGCTACCCTTTAACATGACCATGACATTAGGCTGTGTCATCTGTTTAGCGGTCAGGAAGAACTCCGAGGCCTAACGTCAGCACTTGTCGTTTTAGGCTATAGATAAAGCCCTGTTGGCTCGGAGACGTAGCCTCAAATTAGCCAGCAAGCGATGGAGTGATCCCTCAGGCCTCTTGAGGAGAACGTGTTAGATCACTGCTACATTAACACGATGCAGACTGTGTGGTTTTGCTGTCATCTAAGTAGAATAAAATGTTTAAAAGGTGAAATAAGAGTTGATCGTATACACCGATCAGCCACAACATTAAAACCACTGACAGGTGAAGTGAATAACGTTGATCATATTGGTACTATGTGGTGTTTTTCTGGAAAACAATAAGCAGTGTCCCAGGACAAGCACACTCCCTCATGCAAGTGGCAAACCCAAATGTCACTGGCCTACCCCCTGCAGGAAAATGCACCCCACCACATGGCAAAAACATCAAACAATCAGGAACATCTTGAGGAACATGACAATGGCCCAACATGTTGATTTGACCTCCAAACTGTGGAACAAGTTTGATTGACGGAGGCCCCACTGCACAAGTCAGAGTACCCAAAGGATCCATTGCCAGCGTCCTGGTGCCAGACCCCATAGGACACCCTGAGAGGTCCTCTTGTCCATGTCCAAAGGTTCAGAGCATTTTTGAGCACATAAAGGGGGCGAACACAATATTAGGCAGGTGGTCATAATGTTATGCCTGATCGGTGTATAATGTTATAATTAATCCAAAGGAAGGATGTGATTTACTTTTAAAAACAGCGACTAATGAAGCTGTTAACATAAATCGTGGCATGCCATTGTCATCAGCCGCCCCCGTGGCCCGTCTATTCTCGCGTGTTGTATGCATGCCTCGTTAATTCTGTTGTCAACTGACATCTGATTACATCACAGAGTCCATGCTGACCTGGGAAGACATCCAGGCTTGACTCTTTCCAGTGCGACATTGTCTGCCCACGTCACCTGAAGCCAATCCAATAACATTTAATCCTTTTCTTGAACAATGCATGCAGTGAGATCAGTGAATGGCACAAAAGGGACACACACACTTAGAGGCATTGATCTCTGCTATGAATTTTGATTTCTAAGCCCAAATTTCCATCCAAGCTAAGATGGGCATTAACAACCAATCCCCCAAATTTAAACTTAATTCTTATTCAAATATCAATTTCAAATTTTGTTGATAGCTTGTCAAAACAAAAATGGCTCTGCTCACACACACTCTCTACATAACCTCAAAGTGATTATATATTATAATGGGTGCTTTTATAGTAACACTATTAAGCTGTTTTAATGTTAATGATTTACTGTCACGGCTGTCATAGCGTTGTTTTCAGTGCCATCATGTAGCTGTTTTCCGCAAAGAAGCTCTAAAAACGCACTTTAAACTAATTGCTTGCACCCAGACAGTTACCGTCTACCACCACGTTAACAGGCTTTCAATGGCAATGCTTGGATGCTGGTGTTTATAGACCATATTCAGTTATCGTGTTCCTAAATACAAAGAACACCTGCAGCTACTAAGAACGTCAGCAGGTATTTGGTCATAAATGAAGCTATTAAACAAATCAAATGTTTGACTTGATTATGGTTCCAGGGGAGAAAAAAGCATAGGGGTCACCGAAGGTCATGAAGCATCACTAAAGACAACCTCAAGGTGGCACAAGAGTTAATAAAGATCACTACAGTCATCTGCAGGGGACCTTGAGTGCCTGTGGAAGGCTGGATGGATGAACATGCAAAAACAGCAGCACGCCAGCGTCCAGATGAAGATGGGGATAAGAATTATGGTGATTGTGGTTTCTGCTGTGTTCATGAAAAGGTATCAGTTTACAGATATTCATGTCTTGGGATGAAAATAACGTGCAGATATGAGTTTCATTACCTTCATTTTAGATGAAAATGGGAAAACTAAAACTATACATAAACCCAATCTTCTCCTCATATGAAGCATTAATAATAATTAATAATGTCATTGGAGATTTTCAGTGACACTGTTTGTAAACTGATCAAAATGAGCCTGAAAGATGCAGTATAATGTGTCTGTGAATGTGAATACGTAACTTAAACTTTGTGAGGTTCCTGTCAGCTCTGTGTTCAGTGGTCTGTGTCAGAGTTTCTTCCTCTTCAGCAGCTGCAGTCGGTTCCTGCTGTAACAGCTCAGAGTCTCTGCAGTCTGACTGAGGAGTTTTTTTTACGACGACAAATCACTGTGTGAACACATCGGCACTGTTTATTGAATGAACACTCTGACAGTAGTAAACTGCTGCATCTTCAGTCTGAACTCCACTGATGGTTAAAGAGAAGTCAGAGCCGCTTCCACTGCCACTAAACCGAGATGGAGTTCCTGACACAAACTTTTTAGCATATTTTATTAAGAGCTTTGGAGTCTGTCCAGATTTCTGTTGATACCAGAACATAGCATCATCATCATCAGAATCTCTGAAAACATCCTGGCTGGTCTTACAGCTCAGAGTGACAGTGGATCCTGGAGTAACTGTCTTTACTGGAGGTTGAGTCACAGTCACCTGACCGCTGCATCCTGCAGACACAAACAAATCATTAATTCATCAGAAGAAATAAATGAGACAAAAAGCAGCACATCATGTCTGAAATGTTGCCGAGTGAATGAACCTGTAAAACAGCAGCAGAGCAGCGTCCAGATGAGGATGGAGATGAGAGTCATGGTGGTTGTGGTTTCTGCTGTGTTGACTGACAGATCTGAGTCCTGCAGTGTTGAACTCACAGG
>OMNN01042408.1:0-13493 GCA_900302755.1 Chromis chromis
CATACTTTTAGCTTTGTTGTTATTATATTTATTGTACCTGTATTTTAGTGTTCAGCTTATCTTATGCCAGTTTGTTTTCTATGTCTGTCTAAATGTTCCATGCTATGTTTTATTTACTGTGATGTTATTTACTGTGTTCCACTGCAACGCAAAGCACTTCATAACTACTGTTTTGAAAAGTGCTATACAAATAAAATTATTACTATAATGTTATACTGTGTGAAAACTTGTCTACTTATCATTTGCATCATGATGATGACCAATGGGCCTTTTCTGCTGATTTGTTACTTATACGATGTTAAAAGTTCAAATGTTGCACAGTCCACCCTCTGCATCATGACTGGGTTTTACTGAAGTTTAGTAAAATCAGGTATGCGTCCATTGTTCAACGCTTCAGCCAGCCACATTTTAGCATGAATGATTTATGAGTGCATACATAAACACAAAATACACATTCACTTAAGCCTCACCGGCTCGTGGCGAGGCGTCCAGCTGCACTTCCGGCGCAGGTTGAGCCTCTTCCTGATTGGACACTGCTGGTCAGCCCCGACATCCACAGCCCCTCCCCCCATCTCCAGGGCACGGGCGGCCGCCAGCGTCGCCAGACTGTGGAGGTCAAAGGTCAGCATGTCCTCACCTGCACGGAGACGGATTGTTTCAATTTAGATTGGTACATCACATCGCGGCTGACACTGTGTTATAAAACATGCTGTGCGCTGAACGGATTTATTTCTGCGGCGATGAAACGATGCCTTGAAAAGTGGTGATATTTATGATATTAGCTGTGTAGTTTATTTGATGTATACTGGTGTTCATGCCTAATCGTACACACAGACACACACACGAGGGGGAGCGGGAGAGAACGATCTCTACATCTGTCACTGTCATTAACTCTGTCATTGTCACAGCACCAGCAGATGAAACAGAATATTCATGAGACAGTCCACACACACACACACACCTATGCAAATAAAACACACTCAATCTGAATACACACAGGCACCTACAACATTTTCGCTGAGCTACGCAGACATGGGCAAACTGCATGAGTGTATGTGAGGGAGAAGAGGAGAGAAGGAGAACGACGGGTGGTAGGAGGAGGAGGAGGAGGAGGAGGACCGCAACGCAGTGAGAAGAAGGGAGGGAGGGATGGGGAGTAAAGGGGAGGAGAAGCAATAAGAGGCAAAGTGTTTATTGAGCTATCTATTTATTCTCCTACAGCTCCTCATTATGGACATGGACAGAATCCAATTTCCCCTTCGAGGAGAAGACGAGGAGAGAAGACGAGGAGTTGAGGAGACGAGGAGAGGAGGCGAGGGGTTTTACTGGATCGCTCACAGTCTGTGCACTGGAGCTGCAAGGCCTATTCACTGACATCTGACATTATTAAAACCTGTGTGCGTGAGCGAGAGGTAGAGACAGAAATGCGGTAAACAGAAGAGAGAAAAGGAGAGAGAAGAGGGGCGGAAGGATGTAGTCTTTGTCTGTGAGGAGAGAAACGGGAGTGAAAGAACAAACGGATGTGAGAACGACAGGTAACTCCTCCGAGAGCGACGGAGCGAGCGGGAAAAAAAGCTGCGAGATGTGGCTTTGTCCTGTCCCGGCTTTCAGAGGTCAATGCCATCTCATCTGTCAGACCTCTGAGCCAATGGCACGCTCCGATTACACTGACAGGATGACATCACCACTGACATCACCAACGCCTAGTTTAGTATCCTGGAGGATGGCCACAATCGATAGATACCTTCCGCCCACAGCATACCACACACACATACACACTCAGCCTTGCACAGTAATAATACCATACTGTGTCTCGAACGGGGGTGAAGGGTGTAATAAGAGGCAGCACAGGGGATTTCAAGGGGAAAAACAAAAACAGTAGAGGAAAATTAAAAACCATTACAGTTGATATGGGCCTAGTCATCATTAGAGGCCATTAAGAAAGTTTATTGAGATGAGAGAAAAGGTGAAAAAATATAAGAAACTATGACACAAATAACTCCTGTGTCTACGTGTAAATAGAAACAATTGTGCTAATTTATACGAGGGGAGGGAGGGAGCATCTCCTGATTCCTTAATCTGTAATTGTGATCTCCAGTGAACAGCTGAGATATCCGTCTGCATCAAGCAGCGCCATAAATGCATCTGTCTGGGATCGGTTTCATCTCCCGAACGCATCCACAATGACAAAAACGCCATCAGCAGTATTAATAACATTCTATGCGATGAGGCCAGAGCGGGTTTTAAATAAATGTGTTGCAATTTGGAGAACGTTTTCCACGCCACGACAGGACTTATTGATTTCGCACCTATTACACATGCTGGCCACGTGCACGGACATGTAAACAAATGCACACTCACACACTCTGTATCTCACAAACACACACACAAACATGCACAGACAGGAACCGAGCGACTTATGATTTTTACACTTATTAATTCCGTCAACAAGGCTTGCAGAGGCAGGATTTACACACAAGATTACATTGGTTTAATAAAAAAAGAAAAAAGAAAAAAGAAAAAGGAGGAGAAGCGGGTGAGGGGAAAAAAATAACAAAGAGAGAGGAGGAGGGGAGGCGGGAGGAGGCACAGGCAGGGAGCAGGCAGCCTGGTGGAGAGACACATAGACTCTGATGGAGGAGAGCAGGGATTCATCTGGGATTACTTAACAGCTTACACACACACACACACACACACACACACACACACACACACACACGCATATACACACGAGCGCGCACGTCACGCACAAAACATACACACACAGATGCTGGCATAAATAAAAACACTTTCTCTCAGAGGGACGAGGGGAAAATAGGAGCGCTTACAGGAGAAGTGTTTTAAAGGAAAGGGTCTAATTAGCAAAGCAAGACGCCAGAGCCTGGGGGACACATTGGGCAGAGAGAGAGTGTGTGTGTGTGAGTCTGAGTGTGTGTGTGTGTGTGTGTCCTGGCTTGTGTCTGAAGCTTTAGCTTGTTTGTCCATCTCTGTGTCCCCTCAACACACACATACACACCCTTCCCAGAGGGGAAAATATGGTCTACAGGCAAGAACAGAGAGTAAGAGCCAAAGAAGGAAGCAGGACAGTTAGTGGGAAATTTTTTGTGTCTGTATGTGTGTGTTTGTGTGTGACATGATACACATCTGGATTGCACACATCTCCCAGGCCAATGTTTCTGTTCACTGGAAGTGTGTGTGTTTGTGGAGGCAAGAAAAAAAGTAGGGTAGCACACTAACACTGGCTTATTTTTCCTTGTTCTAATTTTTAGGGGCATTCTGGTCTTTTTTACTCTAACAAGACAAACAAAATGTTGTGTTAAAGAAAGGGACACACCTAATTACTAGGGGTGTTTATACATTTTTGTTTTAATTTCAAAGGCATTTTATTGACTTTCACAGGTTTTGAAAGTGAGCAACACCACCAGATATGTAAGTAAGTTTGAAAGTTTCTCACCTTCAGCGTCTTTTTCTTTGCTCTCCCTGCTCCTCTGCTGGATCTCCAGCTCGGCTAGTTCCCCCAGTATCTCCATACCGTGGTGGGGTGAAGGGCATGGGGCCCGGTCAACAGGTACTGGTGGGTACAAGGCATCTCTGGTGGCACACAGAGCCGCGGCGATCAGGAGCTCCAGGCTCCACATGTAGGCCCCTTGGAGTTGGGCCGCTGTACTCGCCGTGGGAGGGACAATTGGGTCAGCAGACGAGGAAGAAGCAGGAGAGCTACATATTAATTCCACCAAGTCCTCACTTGGACGTATCCCACTCTCCTCCTCTTCCTCCTCATCCTCAACCACCTCTACATTCTCTCCATCTTTGTGCCTATCCTCCTCCTCCACCTCCTCCTCTTCAGGCTCTACAGGCACAGAGACAGTACATTCTGTTGGTTCAGGCTCCATTTTCTCTTCCTCATCCTCCTCCATGTCCTCTTTTCCATGCTCCCTATCATCCTCCTGCTCTTTGGATAGCTGAGGCTCCTCCAGGCCAGCCTTCTGGCCTGGGCAACCCAGAGAGAGCTCTACTTTTAGGGTTTGGCCTGCGGCTGTGGCTGGGCAAGCTGGATCTGGGACTGGAGCTGGGAAAGGGCATGGCGGCAATCCAGAAATCTTGCTCTGGGGCTCGGAGACGGAGCATCCTTTTGTTTCCTTCCTCGCCTCCTCTGTAACTCCACTCTGGGATTCCACCACTTCACAGTCTCTCCCATTCTCTTCTTTCCGTATTTCTTCTTCTACAGTGAGAGGCTGGATGTGGCATGAGTGTGGGAGGGATTTGGAGTCAGGCTCTGCTGGCTCTTCCTCCACTGTAGGTTGCTCAGCCAGTCGAGCTTCGGGAGGCGAGGGCCCGGCCTTGTAACCCATGGTGATGGGAGGGTAGGTATAAACAGGTGGCAAGTCTGGTGGGAAGAAGAGAGAGCAAAGGTCAAATAGGTCCACTGACATGAAACCGACATCCAGTCTGAATGTCAGATTTCAGACTGACACACAGCAAAATTTATTCATCTGCAAAAAAACTGAAAATCTCCGTTGTTTTTTGTGTTTTAAATTCATTGCCAGTCTGTTCAGGCAGACAGGATGAAGCACGTGATTACAGTCGGAATAATACATTAACAGCAAGGTGCCGAAAACACAGAGTGTGTATTTGTACAGCATGTGTGTGTGAATCTGTGTGTGTGTAGAAGTGTGAGTATATAGATCTATGTGGGATATTGATGACACCCTGCCGTTTTCCTGTGATTGCAGCACCAGCCCTGTCACCCCTGCTCTCTTATTATTGATGGTATCCCTCCGCCCCCTGACAACGCAGCCAGATGAATGCGTATCCTTCCGCCTGTACTTCTCAAGGACCCCTGAAGGATAAGGAGGCTCTGTCTGAAGATTTCACTGACCTTCCTCTTGTGACACACATGCAAGCACTGGTGGGTCACACACATACATACAAAGAGCACCCATATGCTTTCTCTGACCTTAATAGCTGGCCTGCCTACTGTCCCTCTTTAGCAGACAAAAAGGTGCACACATACACTCAAGGACACACAGAGTAAGGGATCAGCCATGCTTCAAACAATTTCTGCAAAATCAAAAGAATACCACGCTTCAAAGACTGGTGCCACATTTCGGCAGCATCTCTCCCCTCTTTTTTTTTTTAATCTCTCCTGCTATATCTCTCTATTTCTCTGTCCTGTTTGCTTCAAATTTTTGTCAGCAACAGTTCAACCTGCTGTTACAGTTTTTTCAATTTAGAAATTGCATTCATTAACCAGGCTGTAGGCTTCTCCACACGCACCTGGCTCGAGGGATTGTGGGTAGTCCTGAGGTGGCTGTCCCTCTCCTCTGTCGCTGCCTCTGTCCAGCCCTTTAGAGAGGTGTGAAGGAGCAGGGCTGAGTGCCGGGGAGCGTGGAGCTGCTGCAGCCGGACTTGGTGCAGGGGTCAGAGGATTCGGCGGGTGCGGACGTGTGGATGGTGAGTGGTAGCAGGGTGACTGTCGGCTGCTGGGACACATTCCCGGAGACGGTGTGGAGGTCTTGGGTGGAGGAGGGGTGTGAGAGAAGGGTTTAGCTGCATGGGTGGAGGTGGTGGACAAAGAAGAGTAGGACGAAGAAGGAGTTCTGGAGGCTGAAGATTCATGAGGAGAGTCTTCTATAGTGATAGCATGCTCCTCATGTTTTCTCTTTGAGAGATAAAATGGAGAACAAATAATTAGGAATAATACTCACAAATGTGCATTTATACATAATATTACTTATACATAATATTACCATAGCATGTTTTTTTTTTATCTAGATGGCCAATTGTGACAGCACACACATAAACACAAATGCCCAAAAACCTAATAGAAAAGCCTTGAAAAATTAATTGTATGTGTGGGCCACACTGTTTGATTGCCAAATGATCTGGCAATGTGAGAGTGCAAAAGCACCACACCAACACCTCTTTATCAGTGCAACCTTTTTCCAGCGAAAAGAGAAAGCCACTGGTTTCTAAATAAATATTGCCAGTGTGATTTTGCATGTTTTTCTTTTAGTGTTGAGAAATCTGGACATCGGTTAGTGATAAGTAGTTCTGTAATCTACTCCTTACAAATCAAAGAGGGAAGAGGAACCTTCACAATTTCCACACTTCCTAATTCTCATTCGCTCACAATTTCACAATAATGTGTAAACTGAATTTTTATTTTACTGAATTGAACATTTTAGACCTTCACCTCTTTTTAAATGTTACTGAGGTTATGCTAGTATTAGTCTTACTTGTCCTAACGACTGGCGCTGCATATGCTCCATGGCTCTCTGCTGCTGTTGCTGGTGCTGATGCTGCAGAGCATACAGCTCCTGTTGCCGTAGGAATGAGCGGGAGTAGACTGGGTGATGTTGCAGGTGAGGAGGAGGGCCTCTGCCTCCGTACACAGGGGGCCACAGACCTGACTGCTCCAGAACATCTAGAGGAGAAATCAGAGAAAAAAGTTACAGTAAATGAGAGATTGTTTGACGTGGATAATAGAAAAAATGGTGTAAATAAACAAAGTAGGGCATTGCTATTGACACAATCACTCCAATAAAGTTTTTGAATAAATAAGCAGAACAGAAATGTTTTCATGGCTGCAACCACCCAGGATAGTCAGAAAGAGAACCTGTGTCATTTCACTCTTGAACTGCCCTTGTAAATATGTGGGATTGCAGAGGAGCTGTGCCACTTTAACTGAAGATTTAACAGTTGTGGCCTGAATGAGCTGCATGTTGGCCTCGGACACAGTCGGTGAGTCCTGAATGCATGCTTCACATCCCACAACCACCTGCTTTAACTCTTTCTCTTTCTTTCTCTGTGCAGCGGAACACACATTTTTGTTAAGGCCCCACCTTAAGCACATATGAATTGAGATACACACACATCCACACAAACATATACACACATCCCTCCTTGGCTGCCTTGTCGCTGGGAACCTTTGTTCTGTGAGATTAGCCTGAGTGGGCTAATGTTTCCCAGGGGAAGGGTTCAGTGGATGCACTTCCCCTCTCTGCAGGAACTCTCACGGAGCGAGGCAAGGGAGGCGGGAGATAATTAAATTTCACAGCCTGTTTGCAAAGCAGCGTTGACACACAGACACACACACACCACACACACAGAGACAAACACATTCTTTTCTCACTCTAGCAATGGCTGAGACGAACAACACAATCCTTAACATAACGTATTGTTTCGGACATGAACACAACTTCAGATACACACACACACATACACATACACACACATACACACACACAGCACAAAGTCCAGTCCAAACACATCAGTGCTCCACCACAAGAGAGATGAAACGCCAGTTAAAATGGTTTGCATAATGCTGGGCACATGCAGAGGGGGGCAATGGAATAGCTGCTCCCATTAACGAAGCTATAAAACATGGTCCCACTGACAGAGGGACTTAGTTGAGCATTATATTATGATTAGCCAATGATACTAAAACTCTGGGAGAGAAATGGCAGCAGCTTTGATGGTACAAACGGAGAGAAGGAGGGAGGCAGGGGGGCAGTAAGTGTGGATACACAGCAGTGACTATAGGCTCTGCTGGTTGCGTGTGTCCTGTTGTTTTTGTAAGAAGATGCTCAGCTTACCAAGGTGATGATGAGTCCCAGGTTCTGTAGGAAGAACCACAAGTGGAGAGTTCGGGTCTTGAGTGAGTGACCCCAAGACGGGCTGCAAAGGGCTGGGCAGGCCTGGTGGAAAGCCAGGGCTCATTCCCACATGGCTCAGACCTGAAATAAAGGTGTACATATGGTAAGTGAACACTGCAGCCCTTATTTTAGATAGTGATAGTGGTGAATTTAGCACACATTGATCAATATAAATTTGTACCACAAAATACGTATTATTTGAATGAAATGGAGAGCATCAAAAGTACAGACCCGTCTAGATGTAAAGCACTGGCTCACTCAGAATCACTTGATTGCTTTTGTACAATGACTGGTATATTTAATGAAGGCTAGAAAAATGTACCTTCACACTATGATTTATCAGAAAACAGATAGCACTTCCAAGGTACCAATGCTTGTTTCTATCCCTATTGATTTGGTAGCAGAGCTCAAATGCTCAAATTTTCAGCCATAAAAATTTCATGTGGCTATCTCCTGTACTTATGACGTTATGAGGGCTCAAAAATGCTGAAAAAAGCAACATGATGACCAAATTTGTACTTCAAGGGGCTCTAACTCTGAAAATATTCATAGTATGAAGGTAAAATGTTGCTGGTTTCATTAAATACACTCAAGTTATTGTCCATAAAAAATCAGGTGATTCTGAGGATCAGGTGGGATCTCTTTTTTTAGGGAATGATGGTGCTCTCTGTTCACTCTACTCACTGTATGAATGCCCCATCCAGAGGGAGGGACTTCCTGTCCTCTGCATCCAGTGGTGGTGAGCTGGATGAGCATGTGCAGCAGGGTCTGCCCCTAACTGGCTCGTTCCTCCAGGGACCAAGAGGTGAGAGGTCAGGTCACCGTGGCAGCTACTAGAAGGGTGGATCCTCGCGAACTCTACGCAATCCTTGTTTTCCCTGTCACGGCACAAGGAGGGGTGAACTTTGTCATTATCTTGATTATCCCTCTTATTGTCATCATCATCACCGTCATTATGATCATTATCTTCATCCTTGTCATCTTCATTATCACTACTACCATTATAATCATCAAGAAAAGGAAATGTGACGGCAACAGGAACAGCCATCATCTCGTGCCTGGTCTATGAGTTCTCATTATATGTTTTCTTCCCTTAATATGACTACATAATAAGAGCCTGATACTTCAGAGACATCCATATTAGTCCCTGTAACATTAATGCACCACATCTCATCTTCGGGAGAAAGAGAGAGAGGTGCAGCGAGAAAGTGAGGGGGTTCTGAAATACTACATCAAAGGGTGAGAAGAGTAAATGGAGTGAGGGGATGAGAGAAAAGAGAAGCAGAGCTTCAGACTGGGAGAGAGAAGCCACGAGAATAAAAGAACTGCAGCTTATCAGATGAGAGGAAAAATGAATAGATGCTACTGTGTATGTGTGAGTGTATAGTTGTATGTGTTTATGACTTAAAGTGTACCTGATGATCATTTCTCTCTCTCTGTCCAGGTGATGAAGACTGATCTGGTCTTCTGTCATCCTCTTCCTCTCCTCTGCCTCACGACCAAGAGGATACACAGGGCGCGACACCCCTGAAACACAAATTAACAGGAGAAACATGCTTACATTTGCTGTCATTTACCCAGTACCACTCGTACATATAATGTCATATTGTGATGTTAATTTCATGTCAGAAACAGTATCTTTCTTTTACACCTACTAATCCTTAGTGTACCTCATCTAGTTTTATTTGACAACCACTTCCCATGAGGAAATCACTAGTTCTGCTTTTTTGCAAACAATTTTTCCTTGAACATGCAAAATGGTGAGTCTAGACAGAAGCTGTTTGCAAATTGATTCTTGTTTGCAGTGATTCTAAGGACAGCAGATGCTCAAAGCTCTACAAAGTTTCCTTGATTTGGCCACTAATAAGAGTCTCCAGTGAATGTAAAAAGAACCAATAAATACTGTTCAATACCAAAAGCTATTCGGAAGTGTTTAAACGTGGATCTTTCCCTCAATGCAGCTTAAAGTACAGAAATAACACAGATTTTCAGTGCAAGGAGCATAAATAATGTCTGACCTTTCATGCTGGGCAGCACCCTGCCTTGTCTGCTGTGGGTGCTGTCTGGGGAACGATGGGGGGGCCTGGCTACCGCAACCGCAATGCCCACCGGAGGCTGTCGTACCTCCCCCTCTCCTGCCTCCCCCGCTTCCTTTCCACTTCTGTCACTTTTCTCTCCCTCGTTAGTGGAGCCTCGGCGAGGAGGGAGCGACTGTTTGGGAGGGCCTTCCTGGGAGGTGTTGCTTTTAGCTCCTCCTCTGTCCCCCTTCTCTGATCTCTCTCCACCCTGCTTAAGGCATCCCAGACCACCAAACGGGCTCCGCTGTGGCAGCAGCAGAGGCTGCTGGGAGCTGTAGTTCATTAGGTTCTTCATGGCACTGCCCTCACCATCGGTAGCATGTGATGAGGAACGGGACAGAGGGGAGGGCAGCTGAGAATGGGGCTGGTGGTGGTCATTGCTTGGAGCTCTGTTGCTAAGGCCTCTGACTTCACCTTTACCAACTGACGCATGGTGGGTGCCTTTTCTCTGGTCCTCTTGGTGGCCCCCTCGAGCCCCCCAGGAAGGTGCTGTCTGACTTCCATCTCTTCCTCTCTCCTCTGCACTTGCTCCGTGGCTGCTGTGCTGCTGGTGCCGTATTCTTGCAACCTTTTGTCCCTCCCGTTGAGCTGCTGCCCCTGATCCCGGCTTCCCATCAGGACCTGAAAGTGAACAGTCCCTGAAGGGAGAAGTGCTGGTGTCGGGACCGTTCTTAGATGTGCTCTGTCCAACACCTGGGTGTGTCTCCTGGGCATCTAGTGGGAGTGAGGGCCGGTAAACATCTTCCACAACTTCAACATCTCTGAAGGATGAAGATGTTTCCAGGCTGCAGGACCGCAGTTCAGGTTCAGAGCTTACATTAGAGCTGGGTTTGTGGAAGTGATGCGTCTGTTGGCTCCAGTCAGGAGGTTTGTCAGCCTTGCCATATCCCAGCTGCTGCTGGTGTGGCTGGGATTTGTCCTTCTTCTGGCAACTACTAAGTCGGCTGAGGTGATGAGAGGGACTTTCATAAGATCCTTCTCCACTCTTTTCCTCTGCCTTTCTCCCACCTCCTCCTGCTCCACGACAGTCAGGGGCTGCCAGATCCCCGAGTGGCCCAACTGAGGGCACATAAGTTGGGCCAATGACCTTTGCCTCCCTGCCAGACCCTCCAGGTGTGGATGCTGGATCTTTGGAGGGAGTAAGCGTAAGAGGGGCAGGAGGACAGTAAAACTCAGGATGCGGATGGTGATGCGTGTGGTGTAGCCACCCTCCGGCAACGGTGGAGCCCATGTGCAGGGCGTGGGGAGGAGGTGGCGGAGGGGGAGGTGGAGGCATGGAGTAGGAGGCCACAGAGTGCGGGGTTGGAGGTGCCAAGATTGCTGTCGCTGCAGCCGCCCCTCGTCTCATACATTCAGATGAGGAAGTTGAGGATTCACTGATCCTCATCTCCCCATTAATGGGTCCATCTTTGGAGCACCGCCTGTTGCCTCCAGATGGAGGTCTGCCCACCCCACCGCCACTGCAGCTGCTTAGCGCTCCCCCCTTTCCTCCGGAGCCAGCCTCTGCTCCCGAGCCACTGGACAGTTTACAGGCACTCATATGTTTAATTCCCTGACTGCCCGAGTCACTGTCTCTGTACTCCTTGTGTCGCTCCACAGAGTGTCTGTGGTCTTCCTCCCTCCCCTGTAGCGCGAGGTGAGGAAGAAGGGCATGGTGAGGGTGGGGGTAAGCTTGGTGGTGGTGGCCAGATGGAGTGGTAGCGTGGTTTGTCTGATGAGGATGGTGATGATGAAGCTGTTGTTTGTCTTTGCTCTCCTGGTGCCGCTCTTTGCTGCTTGATCGCTCCTTCTCCTTTGACACTGATGAGACCCCTTTCTCACCCACATCCTTGCTACTCTTCCCACCCCCTCCACCATTGTCCGTCTCCCGGCTGCAGGAGCCAAGTGGGTGGCCTGGGGCAGTCCTGGACAGCGGAGGAAGGCTGTGATTGGTAGAGAGTAGAGGGGGCTGGGGAGGAAGGCCTCTCAGGTAGAAGTGATCTAGAAGAAGACGAGAATATTCAAAATGGATGTCTAAAGTTTAAAATTTTTAAAAAATCTAGAGAGATTTAAACGTTAGCTGAGAAGTGGACGTTAAAGTTTCATTAAAATAACTATATTCAGTTCAGTTCAATTCAATTTTATTTATATAGCGCATATTTACAACACGTCATCACATAGTGCTTATCATCATAAGGAAGAATAATACAGGAAACAGAAAACCCAACAATCCAAAATCGCTTTTGGATTCCCTATAAGCAAGCAGTCCGCAACGGTGGGAAGGAACCAAAAAACCCCTAGGATAGGGAGGGGGGAAAAAAACACTGACAGAACCAGGCTCAGGGAGGGCGGCCATCTGCCTCGACCGGTTGGGTAAATGAAAATGCATTTCGATGATTGTAACTCGAGGAAACAAGATGAGAAACTTGAATAAAAAGACCATGAGATAGCAGCTGTTCTTATTCCTGTTGTGATGCTGATTAAGCAGTTTTGGGAAGTGCTGTATATAAAAAGCAATTCTTTCACTCTCACACTCTCTAACACCTACCTTTTGGAGTTTCAAAGAAGCGGTGCTGTCCATAGAGGCTGTTGCTATGGTGATCCAGGGGACTCATGGGGAGAAAAGGAGAAGCAAGACTTCCTGAATAGCTGGGGTACCCTGTCAGTGGGAGGGAGAGCGAGAAAGAATTGATGTTTCTGCGCAGCGTTGACATTCAGCAGCCCTCTAAACAAACAGTTTATCTCTACAATCTATCATGAAATGGGGCCATTTTGGAAAACGCAGAAAAAAAAATATGGCCGGTTAGTGCTACTTTCACCATAAATGCACTTTTGCACAAACATGCCAGATGAGTTGACATTATTTACAGTGGACAAAGTGGTGACAAAAACCACAGCCGACAGCTACTGCCAAGTGTTTGCAGCATTTAACTGGATGGAATTTGCTCTTCTACAAAACACATTTTTCCCAAACCCAAGACAAATAGTATGAAGCATTGCAACCTCCCCCTGTCTAAAACACACACACTCTCTCACACACACACACACACACACACACACACACACACACACACACACACACACACACACACACAGACACGCAGTCCTCCCAGGAGGTCACTGGGAGGTAAATGGTCGTTTCACTCTGTTCCTCATCTTCAAGGACGTTGAACTGCATCGTGGGATAGAGGAGGTCTTGGCGATTTTGTTGATGGCTGAGCGTCAGTAAGAGTGTGCATATGTGCGGGGTTGTCGTCGTGGTCGGGGGTGGGTGTTATTGGGGGGAAGAAAAACACAGAAAAATCACCACAAGCCTACATACACACACGTACACAAACACACATCCCCACGCTATGGAGAAAAAAACCGCTTGGATTGTGTGTGTGTGTGAGTGTGTGTTCTCCAGCAGCTGGTTTCATGCCCCACAGAGTGTCCTTGCCGGCCCGTTAATTGGCAGCCGTTAAAAGTTTAACGGTGGTGGCCAAAGTAAACAGCACTCCATAAAAACTCATCCTACGCATTCCACAGTCACACTGCAAAACCACCAACACCCCCTCACTGCTTCCAGCATGTGTGAGCTGTGTGTGTGTGGGGGGGGGGAACTCTGCGTGTTCATGCTGCAATGTAAATGCATGAATGTGTACACTCCGCTGTGTGTGCGTGATTACTCCGACTGGTTAACAACCAGTGAATCTAAATGGCGACAATTAGCCAAAAGGCTCTATCAGCCATCTAAGGCCAATCCCCCGGGTAATGATGAGTGATAAAACCGGGGAGG
>OMNN01042415.1:5007-16614 GCA_900302755.1 Chromis chromis
CAGTAAGTCTTCTTAAGTCTCTGTCACGGTGCTCCTTTACTTACGAATCTTACGCTGCAATATTAACCAGTAAAAGGCTTCCACTGGTGGCACCAATTTATTAAATGACTCAGACGAGGAAACAAAAACTAAAACTGATCGGTACATTACTACTGAATCAGATTAAAGCAACGGTGTAACTCATTAAACGAAAGGGAACAACCCGAATAAAGCATCATGTGGCCTCTTAAGCTCCATCTGCAGTGGACTTTCAGGTTTCTTGCAGCGTAAAGCAAAACTATCTAATGTTTTCAGGTCTCTAATGTCAAATCTGAATAAAGAGCAACAACAGCTGCAGAAAATCTAACTTTCCAATACATTTTGCTGACTTGTAATGTGATCTAAGCTTTTACGGAGCAGCTCTTAATGCTACTTTTATGGATTCCCGGTAGAGAAGCGATGCAGCGAAGCCCCCCGAGAAGCTCGTTGTCTCTGCAGTCCATCATGTGGCTCCAGCACCGAGGTGGAGGAGGACTGAATACAAGCACATTACTGTAGCTCGGTGCTGCTACAAAATCAATGTGAATATGCCAAACTGTGCGGCCAAGTCTCCAGACAAAGTGCTGGCACTCCTGAAGCCCCATCAGAGAGGAACTCTACTGTGTGTTCAGTGTTTTGGTTCGCTTTGAAGAAAAGGTTTTGATGCCTGATGAGGAAATTATGTCCGCTGATTAGAAAGTAAACACTGAATATTGTGTCCAAACGGGTTGAAAGCAGCGAGTAGTGTAAAGTGATATTACTGAGGTTGGCCGGGGTGGTATCGATTGTTGATTAAAGCCTGAACCTCGTCCACCGTTTCCACCACTGGGACCCAGTAAGCCTCTCTGCTGATGCATCCTATTAGTTGTTCCCTGTTACAAATCACATTGTGTAGCTGGCCGGCCAAATCGGATCAAAACAAACGCAGCGATTAACACAATACGAGTGCATGGTGCAGCAGTTTCTTCTTTCTGCAGCTCGTGACTGAAACAGGAAAAAGATCCGACATTAAAAATAACCGTTAAACGTTTGACTCCCTGAAGATTTGGGCCCATTAACCAGTTTTAGGCTCCATTATATAGTCTGGGGACTATAAATACGTGACTTTTTCAGGTCGTGACACAGTTAAAGAATTGTTCTCATTCTCGTAACCCATGTTTACTATAATTTTGATTAATAATTTAATAGATTTATTAATGTAGCACCTTTCAAAAACAGTTAACAAAGGAAGAGGAGTAACAAAAAGAGGCCAGTCAGGCTAAGCCGAAAGAAAGAAGACCAAAGAAGTAAAAGTGAGAAAATCGAGTTAAACATGGTAAAATATTTACAAAATAAATCAACACCAATGGATACAAATTTAAGATTAAAAGCAAACACAAAAATTTCGTATCACATTTAAAGAAAACGCATAAATAGAATAAAAATAGAGGTAAAACCCAGAGCCGGCCCTACCCAATGTGGCGCCCTAGGCCAGATTTTATATGGCGCCCCCCTCCATCGGTGATTTACATACGCTTAAAAAAGAAATCCAATAGCATTGTTTTGTAGTAATATTAATTGCTTTACATTTGAATCAATGTAAGCTTTTCCATTTTAAAAACGTTTTGTGGCGCCCCCTGGAGGCCACAACGCCCTTAGCATTTGTCTATATTGCCTAATGGGTGAGCTGGCTCTGGTAAAACCATAAAAACAAGGGTAAAACTAATGATTATAATACTGCCACCTACTGGCCGCACTACGCAGTGTAGTTATTTCGTTCCAAGCAGAAACAAGCCTTGTTTTTTTTTAAAAAGATTTATTTTTGGTCTTTTCATGCCTTCATTAGAGACGACAGGACAGTGGATAGAGTCAGACATGGGAGAGAGTGACGAAGGACATCCGATAAATGGCCGAGGTCGGACTCGAACCCGGCACAGCCGCTACGCCACTGCACGTGGGTCACGTGACATAACCGCTAGGCTACCGGGGCGCCCAACAAGCCTTATTTTTAACAATTTCTTGCAACGTTTCAGGTTACCTCAAATTTGATTGCTAGTTGCATGGAAACACGCCATGGACTGTATTTTTAGACCTTTCACGTGCACCGAGGGACGTCCCACGCCCAATTCTAAGATCATAATAGAGGCCGATTGCAGTAACTTTAAACTGATTCTTTGTTCGCATCCATTGTCACAGCAACACTCAAAAAACCGCTACATATTATTGTTAGATATTCTGCTGGGATACAGAAGGGATGTTTTATTTTATCCCACCTTAAGTTGGTACTACTTGTGCGCAAGCTAGAAGTCATTAAGCCTCATTTAAGTCTTCGTCACGGTGCTCCTTACGAAACTTCCGCTACAGTATGAAACAGTAAAAGACATGGCACAACTTGTGCTACTTGTGAGCTAGCTAGAAGCCAGTAAGCCCTCTTAAGTCTTTGTCACGGCGCACCTTTACTTACGAAACTTTTGCTATAGTATGAAACAGTAAAAGACTCCACCCGATGGCACAAAAAGGTACTACAAATTGGGGTCAATCTCGTAAAGTTGTAACTGATCGGTATTATAGCCTCTACCTGACTTTTTGTTTGCATCTATTGTCACACAAACACACAAAAACAGCTGTTAGATATTCTGCTGGGATACAGAAGAGATGTTTTATTTTTATCCCACCTTAACCCTTTAAGACCTGAACCTCAAAATGTCCGCCTGGTCTTTTTTTTCTTATTTTGATTACAAAAAGGTAAGAAAATGTCCTGTGAGTGCTGGTGCCCATTTTTTCAGAAGAAACTTTCAATATCTGGCAGTTATTTACGATTTACTGCCTATTATAAGAGTTACGGTAATTTTACGGTAATTTCATCCAGCGGATTCCTGGGGGGGGGAACGGATGAAATTACCGTAATGACAATGTCGTTGCGCTTTACAGCCAATATGGTGTCATTACGGTAATTTTACGGTAATTTCATCCAGCGGATTCCTGGGGGGGTACAAATTAATTTACCGTAATGACACCATATTGACTGTAAAGTGCAACGCCTCAGCTTTCAGAAACCGTTTGATTTTTTTCCGATAGCACAAACGGTGACATATTTACGGTATTCCAAAGTGCGCTAGCCTAAACGTGTACAACGTAGGACTTAAAGGGTTAAGGTTACACTTGTGCGCTAGCTAGAAGTCAGTAAGCCCTCTTAAGTCTTTGTCACGGTGCTCCTTACAAAAGTACAGGACATACTATGATGTATGACTCACTCAAAAAGCATCTTATGGTGTGTGTAAGCTTCCGACTTCATCTCCAGACTCCCGGTACAAAGTTAAAGATGCTTACCTGTGAATAATTTCAATAAAACAAGACGCCGACCAGAGCAGCACTTGTCTTTACTCAACTAGCCGGTAAAACGTTCCGGTCTCGTAAATGGATTACGGCTGCACTTTGCACAGTTTCCAGATCGGTTGTAGTCAGCAGCTCGGGGACAGACTTAAAGGTGCGGTTGTTTGCTCTGAGAAACACTCTGGCTCTTTGCGAAGCTGCTCTTTAATAATGGATGTGTTGGGACTGCAGATCCCAGGGTGAGGAGGCTGGGACAGGAGGAAGGAAACCAGTGGCGGCGAACCCAGGTGAACCCACTGCATTGTGTTGTGTGGACGTACAGTAAATGAACAATGCTCCGGTACATCCACTCACACACAAGATGTCTCAGCGTTAATCCCTCTTTATTATGTAGCTTTTAGTGCTTCTACTGTACGTGTAAGCAGTTGTTGAATCATTTATGAAGAGGAAGTCGGTCTAAATATGCGATTTGTGAATGAAACTTGCTAGAAAAAGGAGCGTTTTGCTTTGTTTCGCCACACTCCCGAGTCCCTGCCCTTCAGCTGACATGCAGGCAGATGGCCTCCTTCATCCCTCTTCCTATGACCGTAAAGCAAAATGGTGGCAGAGAGGATTTTTTTTCTTTTTTTATTATTAGTTCTTGCAGCCACCACCTCCAGGGAGCTGCCCAGGGTCACCTAGCCTTGCCTCACCCCGCCTCGTATTGACTGTAAGCAGATATAGCGGTGGAATTAAAGCACACGGCGCTGTCAGGGTGAGCCTTTCACACAGTTATGGAGATTTATGACGCTCTGGTTTGAATTAAAGCAGTATAGATTTGATACTTCTGTAGGATTCAAAACAAGATATCTTCTGCTCACACCACACGTTTACCATGTTGTGTCTCTTCTAGCAACAATAAGGTGCAGTTTTTCCTTGTCTAAACATAAATTATGTACAATTATTGACACTAAATGTTCCATAAAACCTTAATAACACTTACAAAGAGCAGCTTTATTCAGAATCGATGCCTTCGGCCAGGTTGGACGGCAACACTGGATGCAGGCATCGGGCCAAGCGGGAACCGAGCAGCCAGAACCTTGTATCGCTTTGTGTGTTTTGTTTGTTGTACAGGCTTGTTTGCTCTCATTTGCAGGGTTGTAGTTGTTAAAAAGCAAAGATTATTAGAGAAGAGGTAAACAGAAGTGGATTTATTGGGGATGTAGTGGGAGGTGAAGCTGCTGGAGAGGAGTATAGGCTTTTTTTGGTCTGTTGTGCTTGAAATTGGTGAATGCAAAAGCTCTAAAATGATGTGTTAGTGTGTCTTTTTCTTGCCTGCCCGTGCTTTGGGCTCCCTTAGAGAGAAGGGTCACTGCAAATCAATACAAAGTTGTTCTTTAGCCTATGATTGAACATCTCTGTCTCTGATGGGAGTGGTGTCTTCCATCTAAAGGGCACGAGGGTCACTGAATGGTTTGATGAAAATGAACACAAACCGAACCCTTAAGGGAGACGTTGAACCACCGTGTCGTCATTTAAACCTCAAATGGTGGAACATCTTTGGAAAAATGGTGTTTCTTCCATCCAAAATGGTTCACTTGTTTGGCCGAACACCTTCCTAAAGACGCCTTATGTTGGTTTTTCCTTTTAATTTGTATGTCTGATAGGCTTCTGCTGGAGTTAGCCCCACTTGCAAGACAGTTTTTAAAGTATGTGGACATCTTTTTAGAAAACCACCAAAGCATTCAGGCTTTCCAGAAGATGTTGAAACCAGCAGCAGGGAGGTTCAACACTGATTCTAGATGATAATATTGGTGTTAAGTTCCTCCAAAATATGTTGGCTTGAATTAAGATAAGGTTCTTCTCCATCAAAATTGGAAGAACTTTGTTTTGTAGAAATATCAAGGTTCTTCCTCAGCGAGCACGAAGGCATGTCATGATCTAAAATATGATTGTATGCTGTTGCATTCAGAGGAATCGATTTCAGATCTAAATTTTAAGTATTTAGCAACTCGTAAAGGCTGCAATTTAGGTTTTACCTGGTGTAGCTTTTAAATAATGCTGTAATTCAGTTTTATTTACTTTGAAAAGGCTGAAGCGTTGCAGATTGAAGCGTTGTAGATACATCAAACAAGTGCATTTTACTGTTGAAGCCCACAAAGAAGCAACATTTTGCTTTAACCCAGCGACCAACAACATTCAGAGAAGTCATTTTTCCAGAGTCTAACTGAAATTGTGGAAGTCTAGAGTCCTAAAAGACTTAAAAGGTTGGAGGGAGTTGGAGCTTCCCCCAAAACTTAACAAAAATAGTGCATAAACTAACCTATCAAACAAAATCTGCAAAAACAAAACGTACTACAAACTGGGGTTGAGCTGATAGAAATTCTGCTGAGATATGGAAGTGACATTTTATCTTATTTCACCTTAAGTTGATGCTTCTGTGCTAGCTAGAGGTCAGTAAACCTCATACAGTCTTTGTCACGGTGCTCCTTTACTTACCAAACCTTCGCTACAGCATTAAACAGTAAAAGGCTCCACCTGGTGGCACAAAAAGGTACTACAGCTAGTGTGCTTTCGAGGACATCTAGGTAAATGATCAGGAGAATAAAAAATCTAAACAAAAAAATGTAACAAATACAACAGAAACTCACCTTTCAAACAATATCTGTGAAAACTAAACGGTACTACAAATTGGGGTCAGTCGCGTAAAAGTTGAACTGATCAGTATTAACATGTATGTGACTTATTTTTGCATCTCTTGTCATGAAAGCGCACAACAACACGTTAGCTATTCTGCCGAGATACAGAAGTGACGTTTTATCTTATTTCGCCTTAAGTTGATGCTTCTGTGCTAGCTATAGGTCAGTAAACCTCATATAGTCTTTGTCACGGTGCTCCTTTACTTACCAAACCTTCGCTATAGTATTAAACAGTAAAAGGCTCCACCTGGTGGCACAAAAAGGTACTACAGCTAATGTAGTTTCTAGGACATCTAGGTAAATGATCAGGAGAATAAAAAATCTAAACAAAAAAACAACATGCAAGCAGACGGGAAGCTAATTTAGAAATCAATGTGGCATCAAATGATTAAAATGTTGTTTACAATAATTTTAATTGTTAGATATTGAATATTTGTTATATATATTCCTATTTTAGGGGCACAATCAGGCTGTTTTTATTTGATTTGTGACTCTTGAGGCAGGACAACACACACCTTCAACAGAAGATATTTAACATATGACAGAAGACGCACAGGTTCAGTCTGATTAATCAAAGCCTTTATCAATCCAGTCATTGGTTACTGTCCTACTGGAGGCTGCATTTTAGTTTGAGCCCAGTTTTCAAGCAGCAACATTCGCTGCAGTATTCGGCTGCGTCTCTGGAGATGCTGTGATCCTTCCAGCACCGAGCTGTCGTGAAAGGTGCAACCTATATTGTCAAAATATCACTTTAAGATAAATTGTGCTGACACGCCGCTCTGCTGTATCTGTTAGGTGTTATTATTAGTGCCGCTGTTTGTCTCAGATGTCTTGTTCTGCTGCTGTGTGCTCATCACTCTGGGTTGTGAGGGAACAAAATAAGTTTTATTTCCCTGTCAGTGGAGACACTTTTAAGTGTTTACTAGTGCACAGGTTGTCACAGACATCAGCAGCCTGCTAAAACAACTGATTTAATATGTGTCTGATTCTTGTGCAGGTTTGTTGCCCAGAATGCAATGCGACTGCAGAAACTCGGAGTGACGCACGTCCTCAACGTGGCCGAGGGAACCTCCTTCATGCACGTCAACACCAGTACGGACTTCTACGCCGGAACCGGCATCACGTACCACGGCATCCAGGCCAACGACACCGAGCAGTTCGACCTCAGTGCCTTCTTTGAGGAGGGGGCTGATTTTATCGACAAGGCCCTAGCGCACAATAACGGCAAAGGTGAGCGGAATTTGAGGTGTACTTGTTTCCCTTTTCTGTTTCATGGTGCAAGAATGGTTTGTCTGTTCGGCTAAAGGAGCTAAATGCTACAAGTGGAACCAACCGAGAATTATCACCCAACTTGTTTTCGGTCCGTGTACGTCGCGGCCATTTTGTTTTTTTATTTTGAGATTTCAAAATAAAAACGAAAAATAAACTGTTTCTCGTTTTTTTCAGTGATAATACAAAATGAAAAACACAAAACAGCCATAATTCATTATCCATTATCCATTATCAAGGGCACGTATGCCATTGGGACTGTAGGTGCTCAAGTCCTCATGCTTTTTTAGAATGCTGTAGTTGTGCTTCAACATATGAGAGTTAAACTTGGGCAGTAGGATATGATGGACTTCTGCCAGCAGTCCACATACCCTATCGAGCTGCAGAACGAAGCCATCCACGTCATACACATAGGAAGTGATGTGGGCATGACACGGTGGTTGGGTGCAGTCCCACAAAAAACTCTGCATGCATGAACTCGTCTACAGTTTCATACCGCCCAAATTCACGCAGAAGACTTTTTGTGTTCTGCACACCGACCTTGAACAGCTCATCAGTGACACATAGTCATCACGGACCTCATGTGGCGTGTCCATGATGTACACTGCACTACAGAACACACAAAGTCAAGGGGAAATGCTGTAAAAAATGAGTGGATAGAGTGTAAACGCTAACGCTAATCTCCCGCCTAAATGTAGCTGCTAAGAGCTACGAGGTAGCGCATTATGCTAGCGCTACTAGTGATTTCAACTAGCGCTACTAGCGCTGTAAGCTAACGCTACTTGCGCTAGCTATCAGCTAGCTAAATGGAACCGCTATTGACGCTAGCTATTAGCTAAAAACGCCTAGCTAACCCTAAACACAAAGACCCCAGACAAACGAGACAAATATTACAGGACAACACACGGACAAACAACTCGCTGTGACAAACAAATAAAAACAATGTTTGGGTTGGTACTAACCCTAACCCTAACCCTCTGATGACTCACCCTCTCTTGCTGGCTAGCTCGTGGTACAACTTCCAGGTCACGGAGCCAAAACGAACAGGAAATAGAGAAATAAGTTTTCCACGGGTGTATTTTAATTCCCGATTTCCATTTACAAACACATCTAATTAAATCGGATAATCGATAATGGATAATGAATTACAGCCCGTTTTCTGTTTTTCATTTTGTATTATCACAAACGGGAAACGGTTAATTTTTCGTTTTTATTTTGAAATCTAAAATTAAGAAAACGAATGGCCGTGACGTACACCTCTGCGGTTGCGTTGACCCTTCTGGGCCACCGTACCATTCTGAGCCAAGAAAAACCCCAAACATGGCCAAAATATTTGCTGGAATTTTAGGTTATTTGATACTAGAATAAATCTTGATATCCGTGCATCCAGTTGCGTCTAAAACCCAAAACGAACAGAGAATTTATTCCTTCACAAAAGCCCTCAACGGCAGAAGAGATCAAAGGGGAACACGATGTCTGTCTCACTTCAGTAGCTGCCGCTTGAAAGTAATTTGTTCCCACGAGTTGAGACATGAAACCGAGCTCCTCTTGTTGCTCGTCCAACAAAGGCTACAAGATTCAAGGCGTCTTTTTAATCATTCAATCTCGACGATCCTGAAGTGAAGACGAGGAGATAATCACGACGGCCCCCCGAACACCTCGGGCTAAATCTGACGCACCCCCGAGTCCTGCTCCATATCCTGTTATCAGATCAAGTCCCCGAACTGTTCCAACACACCTGTGGCTGGTATTAGCCCCGTCGAACAGGTGCCGGGACGCAATCAAGACCTAAACCACGAGGGAGGTTTGATTTAGCTGCGAGGTCGGGGAGAATATAGAACATTTCACGTGTGTTTAGGAAAGCAGAGCGTTAGGATTGAGGAAATAATCAATCCCAGAAGGCGTCGACGCTCCCAAAGCTGCAACTAAATTTAGTCTGACGGATGCGTTTAATTAGTGTGCCGAACCCGGTACATGTTTTACGGCATTGGATTTATCGTCAGCTTCGACACAGAGAAGCGTCTTAATTCGCCGGCGGTTTGGCAGAAGGTGCCGGACGCCGCGGTAAATCACGAGGACAGTTTGCGCGATGTTATCCGTGACATTTTGTGACCCTCGGCTCTGAAAAGGTCGCAGGTCCAAGGTTTTAAACGAGGAGCTGCATTGATGCATTGTCCCCCTGTGAGCTTCCACGTAATGAAGACGCATCCTGCAACGAGCACGCTGCGTGTTTTCACATGGAAACTGCTCCGATGAAGAGAATTATCACCAACTCTGCAGTTTCTATCAGCTCCACGAAGGACTTTAGCTTCTTCCACATCAAGGTTTTCCAATCGATCTAATCTATCAACCTTGATTCCACCTGCAGGCAGCAGATCGACGTCATGTTCAGCAGGTATTGCAAGGTCATCTGTAGGTGCTGGTGGTCTTTTGTATGCATAAGAATATAACGAGTGGCTTAAGATGAGATGAGATAATCCTTTATTAATCCCAGGAGATTTGCATTGTAACAGCGGCAAAGGAGATCATGCAAAAACGTGGAGACGTCGGTAGAAAAATGAGAAATAAACATGAAATATACATAAGTTCTCTTGATATTGGACCAGTTTTTTCATGAGCACAGATTCCTCTAAATGTGTAAAATAACAATATTGCCTGGGCTGTTCTATATGTACAAGAACACTGACATTGCAGAGCTTCTTCTGCAAGTAGAGAATACTCATATTAACCCTTTAAGTCCTGGATGGATGGATGGATGGATGGATGGATGGGCCAATAATTATGCAGCCACTTACTTTACATTTGATATATTTTTAATTATGTGACATTATTTTGTAGAAGTTTGTTTTCACTTTGACACGAAGTCTCATCAAACAAGCCAAATTAATCGACTACGATTCGACGCTAAAAAGCAAGAAAAGGGTAAAACGTCCCACTTTGAGAAATGCTGAGTCCCAACATGAGAATACAAATCCCACAAAAAACACCTAAACTAACCCTTAAACTTCTGGGCATCGAAGTTTTAGCAAACGGACTGAACCGACTACCCGCTTAGAACTAGAAGGAACTCAAGGAACCGTATTTGCTCGTGGGGTTTCTAGACAGCTCAATTCAGAGAACATGTTGCTGGAGGAACCTCTGATAACTCAAAATGGGTTCCCGGAGGACTTTTTGTAGCGTTACACCAATATTTACTCTTTCTTGTAGTTGTTTTATTTTCAAAACTTTATTTTATCGTATTCTTGTGCATTGAAATATTTCAACATGTAAGATAAGAGATAACATAAGATAAGATAATCCTTTATTAATCTCACAATGGAGAAATTCTCTCGTTACATTCAGCTCAAGAAGAACACTCAGGATGTGCAGGATAGGTGGGAAAATGTGCAAATAGTTAAATAGTAATAGAATAAAATAAATAAATAAGTGAAAATAAACATACTGTAATAAAACAATGTCAATAAACCAGATATTTACAGTTATAGTGCAAGTCGGTAAAGTGACGTAGATGAAGAGATTATTGCACGTAGTTTTATATCGTGGTTATAAACATGAGTTGTACAGTCTGACAGCAGTGGGGAAGAAGGATCTGCGGTAGCGCTCCTTCTTGCACTGAGGCATCTAAAACATGCAGGATTTTTACTTTCGAGGACCAGAATTCTCCACCCGTTCACATTAAATTAAACAAGTCCACGTTCACGTTTTTTTGTGATCAACATTTTTATTATATAACTGGAGAGGGGGGAAGGGGGTTACAGACATATCCAGTGTCATTTACAATCAAGTTATTTATTACAACACAGAGTATAGGTATCGGCAGGCAGAGTCCATGTACGTGGTTTTTTAGTTATTGTCCTTGGTCCATGAGATTATCCTAGATAAAAAAGAGTTCCAAGCTTTCACAGTTGCGGGTTGTGCCTGGTTAAGTCGTGCAGTTGTGTGTTCAAAGTTGACAATATTGAGAAGGCTGTTAATCCAAAAAGACTTCATACACATATCAAGATCAAACCAGTGTTTTAGAATTGTTTTTTTTTTGCCGAGGTAAACCCTGCAAATATCATTTTAAGCTGAATTTGCTTTAAAGTAATGTCGGAGTCATCATTAAGAATGTTACAATGTTACAATTTCATTTAGCAGACGCTTTTCTCCAAAGCGACGTACATCTGAGAAAGAACAACACAAGCAAAGATCTAGATAGAAGGCGAAAAAGGCCAGGAAGAGCAAAAACTCTGCTTAAGGTCCAGATTGGGCACAATGCTGACAGACAGTGCTCGAGAAGTGCACAGTTTTAATAATAGGAATAACAACAACATCCATATGCAACGCTAAT
>OMNN01042422.1:0-14337 GCA_900302755.1 Chromis chromis
TATGTGTCTTTTTTTAAAAATCAATGTATTTTAAGGCCAGCATTACCTCAGCTCACATAGCTGATAGGAATTAGCCGGGGTTGGTGTGTCAGGTTGTAGGTGTTTGAGGTCATGAGATCAGGGGTCAAAAGTGAGTTCAGGGACACGGCTGTAGTAAAAGGGCCCAGCCTTTAAGGCAGGGGTGGGGAATCCTGGTCCTCGAGGGCCAGGAGTGCCCACCCCTGCCTTAGGCAATACTATTAGGAAACACTGCTTCAATTTCCATTGTTATGCAGATGACATCCAGTAGTATTTCTGGGTTGCTTCCCCTTGCTTTTGACTTCTCGGTTTGGTCTTTATCCTGTTCACCGCTAGAGGGTGTCAGAGCAGTCAGAATTTCCTTCAGCTTATTCACTTGCAGTCTGTAGGTTTTCAGTTTTCCCTTTCAGCTTCCCCTCTAGTCCCTCACAAGGTTATTCATCAGTGTTATTAATCCAAAACCCTGTTTTGATATTTTATAAATTTTTGAAAATATAATTTTTTGTGGGTGACACATGTCACCCACAAACTGGGTGTTATCTACTCTACGTCTACTCTACGTTTTGACCAGAATTTTTTTGAAAAGAGTGCAGTCATCGTTGACTCCACAATTTTTACTCTACATGAACAATTTACACATCACATACAATTGTCCAGTAAAATTTTGGTAAAACCTTTTAGAACCTTTGCAGTACTCTCCCTCCCCTTCCCTCTTCTCTTTCTCTCTAGGTGGGCGGGAGTGCTGTGTGGCGGCTTGGCTGGCGGCAGGTTGAATGAGTTGCAATCAGCTGATGAGACGCACCTGGATCGGCTCCTTTGAATTCACTCTGCAACTGGTTAAAGCCTGACGCCGATCTTCAGTCTTCGTCGAACCGTTGAGCTGAACAGTCGGTCTTTGACCTCAGTTTTCATCTGGCTCTATTTGTGATGCACTTGACTAATTACCTTCTCTTTGTTTCCAGTTCCAGTGGATCTCCGTCTGCTGTGCTGTGCAAACCCCTCCAACCCTCCGAAGAAACAGACCGGTTCCTCACAGGATTTATTCCCTCACCTACCCTCAGACAACCTCAGCCCTGAACTCACCCTCTGGAAGGATTCCTCTCGTTCCTCCCTCCGCCATCAACCTGCCACCAGCACATTCTTCAGCGTTCCACCTGCCAGCCGCCCCCATGCCACCTCCGCCGCCACACGCCATGCTCCACCTGCCTAGAAACCACAGTCCTCACTCTCTACTACTCCGCAGTTAAGTTGTACATTTGTAAATATAGTGTGCTTAGTTATCGTGTTTGGCTTGTTAGTGTTTGAGTATTGAGGCATTGAATTCTGAGGCAGCGGCTGAAGCTGCCCAGCCTCACCCGCTGCCGTCTGTCAGGAAGCTTGTGGTCCACTGACAGGTTGAGGCTAGCACTGACAGGTCGGTGGCTGCAGGAGGTGTTGATGGATATGTAGAGAGATGGTTGGTGTGGGTATGGGGTTTGAGGTATTTCTTTTCAAATCTGTAAAATGGATTCAGGTCATCAGCATGTTGTTGTTGGCTCCTAGAAGAGGTGGGGGGTGGTGATTCGATTCAATTATATTTATATAGCGCATTTTTACAACACGTCATCACATAGCGTGTAGCTGATTGTCTTTCAGGCCTTTCCACACTGATGCAGGGTCGTTGGCTGAGAAATGGCTCTTAAGCTTCTCAGAAGAGCTTTTCTTTGGGCCCCATCCACACGAAGCCAAAACGCTTATAGTTTCAAAAAATAGCATAACCACCATTTTCAAATCTTTCCACACTGGGACCTAGTTTCAGAAATTATCATTTTCAGACCCCAAAGCGGCGGAGGATTATAGTTTTAAATATAAGTATTGTGTTACAGCTCACTCCAATAGCTAACAATACAAATGTTAAAGACATTAAAACTGGTTTAAAAAAAACGATTAAGTTATGTGACATTGATGTGAGCTGCTGTATTTTAAAACGTTTACTTTCCAGTTGTACAGCTTCAGTGTTTAAGTTCTATTTTATTGAGACTATGGCGATTTTTTTTCTGACCGCGGCCACACAGACGACTTATTCATTAACAATATTCATATGCCATAAATATAATTTGTGTTATGATTATTTATTTTTGGAGCGATATCATATAGTTAATCCTTATTTAAATTATATGGAAAACAATTAAAATGGTTTCAAAATGCTGCTGGAGCTTCTATTGGTGGTAATTCTGTGTAGACAAGTGAAAACATGACCATCCTCACTTTAGTTTAGTTCCACAAAGTTATCTGATAACATGTTTAACAGACATTATATTTGATTTCTGTTCAGACAGCATGTATTTAGTGATCCTAATCAAAAACACTCAGCCCAGAGATTGTGGTGATTTATTATATTTGAAGTTCATATCAGTGTGAATGTTAACAGATTTAAACAAGCTGTGAACACTTCTTGTTCTTCAGACAGTTTAGTCCAGTATAACCGGACAGTACAAGACCCTCAGGTCTTCAAGTATATTAAAAAATATAAAACAAATAAAAAAAAAAATCTAACAAAAATCATAATTTTGGGATCAATTTCAGTCAAACATTAGGTAAAACTACACCGTCATCTTATCCTGATCCTCGGAATATAAATTCAGCAGTCCGGGTTGCTAGGCAACAGGAGCGGCACTACAGGACGTCATGACGCAAGCAGGAAGTCCGTCTAGGTTAGACCGTCTCATTTAACAAATGCTCATGCAGCCTTCATGTCCTTCGCAGGCTGCAGCCCCTGAATTAGGACACAGCTAATGTCCTCACTTCTGTAGGCCTCTTCTTTGACCTGACGCAGCTGTCTCAGTTTTGCAGTGAACCATGGTTTGTCATTATTGAATGTTAACCGAGTCCTGGTGGGAACACACATGTCCTCACAGAAGCTGATGTAGGATGTTACTGTGTTGGTCAGCTTATCCAGGTTGTCAGCAGCAGCTTCAAAGACGCTCCAGTCAGTGCAGTCAGCATTCAACACTATCATCCCTCAACACCTGATTGAAAAGCTGAGCCTGCTGGGCCTGAACACCTCTATTTGCAACTGGATCCTGGACTTCCTGACTGAAAGACCCCAGTCAGTCCGGATTGGGAATAGCACCTCCAACATCACCACACTGAGCACTGGAGCCCCCAGGGCTGTGTGCTCAGCCCACTGCTGTTTACTCTGCTGACTCACGACTGTGCAGCAATGCACAGTTCAAACCACATCATCAAGTTTGCTGATGACACAACCGTAGTAGGTCTCATCAGCAGAAATGACGAGTCAGCATACAGAGAGGAGGTGCAGCTGCTAATGGACTGGTGCCGAGTTAACAACCTGTCTCTAAATGTGGACAAGACTAAAGAGATGGTTGTGGACTTCAGGAGCGGACAAAGGGAGCATGCTCCGCTGACCATCGGCGCCATAGCAAAGAAAGCCCAGCAACGTCTCTACTTTCTGCGGAGACTGAGAAAAGCCCACCTCCCTCCCCCCATACTGACATATTCTACAGAGGGACTATTGAGAGCATCCTGAGCAGCTGCATCACTGGCTGGTTTGGAAACTGCACCGCCTCAGACCATAAGATCCTGCAGAGGATAGTGAGGACAGCAGAAAAAGTCATCGGAGTGTCTCTCCCCTCCATCATGAACATTTACACCACACGCTGCACCAGCCACCAGCATTGTGAAGGACCCCACACACCCCTCACACAAATTCTTTACACTCTTGCATCCGGCAGGAGGTACAGAAGCATGCAGGCCTGCACGGCCAGAATGTGCAACAGCTTCATTCCCCAAGCCATAAGACTGTTGAACATTCAAGGACTAGACTAATACACACACACAATCAACTCATATCATTATGTTGGCGCTGTTTTATATTTTGAATTTATTTTGAAATTTGGATTCGGGAAACGTTATCTCGTTTCACAATAAGCTATGCATTATTGTTGAAATGACAATTAAACCTTTTGAACCTTTGAACCTTTGAACTAATGCATACAAATACATAGGCCTAGATGAGCAAGTTATGGTTTGGAACTTATAGTTTTGATAATCAGAGACAGTACAGAAACACCTCACAGCATGTCTTTTGTTGGGAATCTGTTCTAAATCTTATTTTAGTATTTTAATAAGCATTGCAACAGCAACTCAAGATCTTTGACCTTTGGCTCTTCTGTTTATATTATAAAGTTAGTTTATAGTTTCCAGCATGTGGCACACCTCACCTCGTGAATGATGTAGTAACAACTATGATGTGATGTAACTGTTTGACTTCACAGAGGGCAGAGACATCCTGTGCAGTTTGTAATAAATTTACACTTAAGAGGTAAATTTGGCTTGACTTAATAAAATATATTGTTTATTTGGGCTCTAATGTGACAGACGATGATGAGGTATTCTGAAGATGTGAAAGCCAAACTGTGCTCTTTTGGTATCATCTGGGTTAGATCCTCGACTGTCCAAAATTAAGTTTACACAACGTTATTCCTCACTCCACTACAACATGTCAGACAGCAGTTCAGACTTCATTATTCTGGGTGAACTAGCCCTACACACTAACTGTGAGTCGATGCATCTGGTGTCTTGTAAGTGCTCCCTGACCCTCGCTCTCTGTTTCCTGGCAGATGCAAAGCCTCAGAGATCAGGATGCTCTCATTCCTCTGCCTCGTGGGAATTTGCCTCAGGCGTGTGCTGCAGCCCTGGCTGCCATAACGACAGGAGGCCTCGTGGTCCTGTCTCCTGAAAGGTTGTTTGGCTGGGTTGCCGTGGCGATACTCATCCTGACCCTTGGCCCTTTGCTACACGGACTCTGTCTGCTGGCAGAGGAGATGCTAAACCACTACAGCACCAGGTGAGAGAAAAGGTGTGGCTGTAGTTTTTGGGCTCAGGGGGTTAAAGCTAATCAGTAAGTTAATGATCAGTGTATGAAGGAGCATCTGTCATGTAGAAAGGTCTGCTCAAAGGTCAGAGCAAGTAGACAAAGTTAGTGACTGGCAGGTGTACATAGCGAAGCATTTAGCAGTTAAAGATATTTCCTTCATCAGTTAATCCAGACCAAGAGAGACAATGAGACATCTGCTAACTTTCTTTATAAATATACTGAAGAGATTGTACTTGATCTGAACTAATGACTCCGTAGCAGTATGTTTCCAGTATTAACGTCCTTCTCTCTAAATGACAAATTTCCATTAGCCAGCTAAAAGACCTCTAAATGGTTCCATCGTCTTGGCTAAAGGTGAAATTTGGTTTAAACAATCACACCTAGCCGCTGTTCCATCATCCTTTCAACTGCTATACATTTAAATATATAAGTTAAAATGGCGTCAAAAATTTGCAAGGGGGACCAGCAAGGTGGTCTGTATTTAGCTGGAGATTTTCAAGGTGACATGAGAGCTACAATATGACCACAACGTTGAAATCGGACCTCATGTTCAGTGGGTAAAATGCCAAACCGAGCATCCACCAGTACAACAGTAACACAGTACAGACGTTACACCTGGGTTAACAGCACCTCCTTCCCTCTCTGTTTTGTTCAGGTATCGAGGCCGAATGTTTCTCGGCGACATGCTGCCAGCCTGTGGTTTTGGGGGTAAGACGCTGCTGGTTGCAGGGCTGGCAGGCATCCTGCTGTACCTGGCCGGACACCCTCTGCCACACAAAGACCAATACTGGAAACTCCTTATCCTGGTCTCTGTTCTTTACCCGCTGTTCAAAAGCCTGGGAGTCCTGGTGAGGAGTTGACACACAAACATTAACATCTTTCTTGTACTGGGGTTTCTGCCTTTCTCTTCAAGTCTTATTGTCACTCCATGCTGCTTTTAGTTTCTATTCATACAGAAATAGTGCTGAACTTTGAGTCTAATGGAAAACACACTGACACATCTAAACTTTTGGAAATGGTAATTCATAGTGAAGTAGTTTCTTGTGAACAGGGACCTTTAAATTAGCATGTAGGCCTCTCATGTAAGTCTGTAAGGTCAAAGGTAATCTATCCTTTGTAGGAGAGCAGTGTATTTGTGTTGAAATACATCTTACGGCTATGCTGTTTTAAATCTACTGAGCCCTTCACAGCCAACACTCCTCAGTCATCTGCCATTATCAAGCTCCACTAGTCTTACAAAGAGTCACTAATTAGCAGCACCTCTGGTTTGCCCCTTGACTTGTCTCACAAAAGATTAGTTTCAATGTGATGCTAAGTCTAAGTGCACAAGTGTAGAGAAGTCTAGAGGGTTGTCCAGTGGTCGGCCTCTCCATAACCAGAATTTTGTGTGTGCAAGTGTCCCAGAACCACCCCGTCTAGAGGAGGTACCTTTTTCTCTCCTGCCCTGAAAAAGCTACTACAGGGTGGTTTCTGCAGCGAAAAACAGTTTATGGCTAACTTGATGCTGGGGATAATAAAAGGTCATCCTTTTTGCCAGGCAGAACATCCTGGGTTCAATCTACTGTAAGTTGCAGTAATGTGTGAATGCCACATTAACTCACAATGTTAAAGACAATGTTGAAGTAAATTAAAATTGTTACTAACTTTAAGTAATGTAATGTCACAAATTACATTTAAAGGTATGTATTCAGTCACCTGTAGTGAAACACATTTTAAAAGTAACCGTCCCAACATTGCTTTACATACACTCAACAGCGCCCTCTAACGCAAGCTCACATCTCTGCTAGTAGCAAACTTATTAAGGTAGTTCAAGGTAGTTAAACCAGTAACGTTTAAGCCTACTCTGAGTCCATATTTGAATAGAATACTATGAACCTGGAAAATCTGTGCAGAGTAAATCTGTGTTTCTTCACACTCCTGATGAATTTAGATCAATGGGTTTTTTGGTTCACCAAAAGGTTAATCACCTGAGGGCTTACTGTATGTTTGCACCTCAGAACAACATGGCATATGTGAAAATGGCACAAGAGGACTACACTTCAGGAAGACCAGTGCCTATGTAAGAACATTTCCTGAAGCATCAGTTGATTATAATTGATATGGCATTTCCGGAGTAAAAATAGACTCAAAATAGGCTATGATGAATAGGCTCTTCATCAGCAAGAATGACCATCGCGCTCACGCTGTTCTCAAAGAACCGCTGCATAATTTTAAACAAAGCTCACTGTTCTTTCAGGCGCCTTATAGGAACTGGCAGCATTATAGATTCAAATCCAGCTCGAGCCTGAGTGTCACTTTTGCATTGAATTCAATCTAAAAATACATTCGTCCTACATAGGGAGAGGGCAGCTTGGGTACAGGGATGCCCTTTTCTTTTGTCCGACACCTTTTGGAAGGTGTCAGGTGGCTCCTGAGCAGAGGTGAGGCGTTGTGACATCCTTCTGGCTGTTTCTGTGGTGGGTGTACAGGGTCCGTCGGAGGTGGAGGTGTCAGACATCTGTGAGAGGAGGAAGATGAACGTAGCCCACGGCCTGGCCTGGTCCTTCTACCTGGGCTACCTGCGACTGGTGCTGCCATGTCAGTAACACCAAGACACACACTTCTGACGTTTGATTTGACCTCCTTTTCTTTTCTTTTAAATTTCATGTTAGTATTTGGATAGCAGAGTCTGTGGTGCTGTATTGTTGGCGATCTGTAGGGCACTTTGCAACGCATATACAAGAGATACTGGACCTGGATTATTAAAGTGTGTGGTTCTGTGTTTATATCCAGATTTGGAGGATTCAATCACAGCCTTTCGTGCCACACATCAGTCCAGCAGTCCCTATTGGGGTCGGGGCTCCAGGAAGCTCCTCATCCTCATCCCTCTCAACGCCAACATCTCGCACAAGCTGGAGGACCAGGACGACAACATCCGCTTCTATGACAACCTCCCAAACAACGAGATAGACAGGGCAGGAGTCCGGGGGCGGGTCTATAAGCACAGCGTCTACAGAGTACTGGATGAGAATGGGAAGGTAGGCGAGGATGTAAACTGAGATTGTAATGCACGTATATTTCTGCTGTTATTGTTCAGCAGGTAATCTGTATCAGATTACATGTAGAGGCTTAAACTCCCCTCAGGTTCAGATCAAAAATATGCACAGTGTTAAATAAAGTAATTAGAGAAGCTGCCGTTTGAAAGCTGGAAGCTGCTCGTGCTGTAATTCAACTCGGCGTCGGTCTTGTTGTCGCCAGTGTGGGCTGTGAAAGACTCAGTGTGCTGATATTTCCTCCTTTGATCAGATTTGTAAAGAGAGCACAGCCTAAATGCGACAGAGAGCGAGAGTCACAGTAAAGTGACAGACTCAAGGGGCTGTGTCTGTATATATATATAATTTTTTTTCTCAATATTTTAAGATAGCTTGTCAATGTGCTCTATATTCAATGTGTTTGATGTAGCAAATCTAACACTGATTGTACTGAAAACCAGCTCTGCAGTTTAGTCGAGGGAAAGGCAGTTTGGGGCTGCATGAAAGCTTCCTGAGTTTCATGTAAGACCAAAAATAGCCACCAATTATTTCAAAGTGATTACAAGAATGATGTTATGGCCTTATTTTACTGTTGTAGATATTATACAGAATATGTTTCAGTGCATTACTGTGCTTAAGTGCATGTTTGAAGTACTTGTGCTTTTTTTTTAAAGTATTTTTTGGGGAGTTCTTCTACTTTTTAATGATAGAGAGAGAGACAGGGTGAAAGGGGGTATAGAGGAGAGTGACATGCAACAAAGGGTCTTGAGCCGGACTCAAACTCATGACCACTGCTGGCGACCTGCGCCCACATGGTAACGCCTTAGCCGAGCTATACAGCAGCCTGTACTTGTGCTTTTTATCCATTTAAAGTGAGTTTATACTTTCACAGCCCATGTTTTATACTTATTCGACCACTTTACAGACTGAGATTTTGCATATAAAACACAACGATTCTAACTAATCACGGTCGTCTGCAATCTGATCGATCACTCTCCACATTCACAATCATTTGAATAGAAATAAATATTTATCTCAGTGTCTCAGAGTTCAAAGTGACATCTTTAACATGTCCAAACATCGGTCCAAAACCCAGTTATATAAAGCTTACAATCATATAAATCAGACAAAAGCAGCAAATTGTCACATTGTAAAAAGCATGCAAACAGATTATGACTGAAAAATTAGTAGTTTAAATAGTTCTGTCCATACACTAACCCGTTTGAGTATTTTTATAATATATGACCCATTTATACTGTCCAACTGTATATAAAGTACTTGTAGTTAGCTGAACCTCACATGTCTTATGTCAATACAACAGGTATAATAGTCTAGTGATATATAAATAAATGCGCACAATAACATCGTGTCTGTGAAGATTCTCAGTCATCCAGGTCATGGTTATCTTCGTAGTTTCAATTGTAGCATCTGGACTTGATTGAGTTTGTCGAAGACGTTTCACCTCTCATCCAAGTTTAGAACTGATGAAGCCTCTTGGATGAGAGGTGGAACGTCTTCGACAAACTCAAGCAAGTCCAGATGCTACGATTGAAACTACGAGGATACACAATAACATCAGCATCATTGTCAGTATCAGCTGATAAAGGCTTCAAAATGAACAGACATAATATCTGTCAGTCTACAAGCTTAAAGTTTTGTTTGAAAATGTTACATAAAAATAAACATGGCATTTTTTTACATGTAAGCTGAATTAGTTTTTGTCTTTGTAAAGCATTGTATATCATGCCTCACCAACCAGTCAGTGAGCTATTATGCAAAGAGTAGGCACAATGATATGTTAATTCCACTACAGGAGAGACCCGATGTTCTCTGCAATTAGGTGGAAAAAATATGTACATATATCAGCAATCTGAAAATGAGTTGCAAAATAACTGCATATTGGATATCAGCAAAAATCCAGTATCATGCATCCCTAAAATAAACATAGGATGACATTAACGGGAGACTACGTAACTTTTCAGATGAGCAGGTCATAGTAGCTTCTTTTTAGATAAAGTTAAATAGCATCACTTTAAGTAAACATTTTGCTGATAAGATTTTGTTTCATTACTTCAGTAGCTCTCTGAGTACAGACAGAACAATAGCACTATCCACAGCCAGTATTTGGTTTGTCCTCTCTGGGCTGCTATAGAAACATGGCGGCACAAGACTTATCCTATTTTCAGGTGATTATACATCAATGAAAACACAATTATGAAAACTACATTACATTCCTTCTAATAGACCCCCATAAATCCTACACACTGGTCCTTTAAGTAACCGGTCTGAGCCTGAACAGTGTGAGTATCTGAAATCTGACTGTTAAACTGTCAAGACTGATAACTTTGTTGACAGATTCATTCATTAAAACAGATTTTTATAAATTAAAGGACACGGCTTTGGTTCATTTGTCTTAAACACATTCTGAGACTGTAAAGAAACACTGAGACTTGTGATGCCTTTTCATCACTGATATTTTGTCATTTAAAATGCAAAAATAAGATACCATAGAGTATAGTACATCACCTCAAACGTTCTTCTACTGCACAGAATTACTACCACCTGCCGGTTAAGCCTGAGAAATCACCAGTAGAAAGCTGGTTCATTCAAGCACAGTAACAGCACCATCTACCTGTCAAACACGGCAATCAAACATATCTGAAACTAGAGTGCTCGAAGCTTTTAAAGGATTATCTTTCAGGAAACGTACCTTCCTCTGGGTGTCTGTTTTTGCTAATGCATGTGTGTGTGTGTGTGTGTGTAAACAGGCCCATGAGTGTGTGGTGGAGTATGCAACGCCTCTGCTGACACTCTACAGCATGTCCCAGGAGAGCAGCGCTGGTTTCGGGGAGCCTGAGCGCAGACAGCAGGTCCTGCTCTTCTACAGGACCCTGCAGGACATCCTGGACCACTCACTGGAGTGTCGCAACCGCTACAAGCTCATCCTGCTCAATGGTACGAAGACAGTCAAATATCTGTTTGTGTGTGTGTGTGTGTGTGTGAACTTTCTACACACCTCGCAGCATGACACAGGCTGCTTTTAGAGGGATTTTAGCTTTTAGCTTATCCCCTTCCCCACAAGGATTGACAATCAGGATTTGTGTATTTATAGATGCTTTTACAGTTTCTGTGTTTTTAAAGATGTACATGGCGGTCTCACACTGCACAGTTTAAAGCTGGAATGAAGTAGGTCAGAGTTTCTGGGCTTGGTCCAATTAACGCTGGCCTCATGTGAACTTCTAGTCTTTTTTGTTTCATTGCTTAAAGGCTCCTGTAACTTCTTGGATCATCACTATTTTAATAAGCATAACCTTTATAAAAGAAGTGTAAAAAAAACAATGAGGATAATTAGAGGCAGGGTGGTGAGAAAAAGACCACAGATCACATCTTCTTCTTCTTCTAGATGAACATGAGGATGACCCTCACTTCTTATCCAAGATCCTCCTCAGACATTTACAGCAGCAGGAGAAAGAGGAGTTCTGTGTTACCCCACCTCCTCACCAGGAGATGGCACACCCATTATCGAAAGGTTCGAATGCCCCGCCAAGTGCGCCGCCCATGGACGGTAACTGGCACCACCCGGAGCCGCTGAGCAGGGAGCCCACGCTCATGTTCAGCCTGGAAAAACCTCAGCCCCTGAAGGGACCTGTTGAGAACAGCGACTACTAGCAGAGAGAAACATAAACGCATATTCAGGCACACAGAGAGTAGTGTAGAAACACGCACACCTCCCACAACTGTTAGTGCATTCCCATTCTGTAATACTATATTCTTGTATCGTCTTATAGCACCCTGACAGATTAGGGGTTTTATATAGAGAGTCTAGGCCTACATTCAGATGGAAAGACAATAAACTTATTTAGAAGAAGAGTTGTGTTTGATTTTTCTTTCTGCCTAATAAATGGTTTGGTGAAAGAGCAAGTTTAGACAGATAAGTGCAATATATTATTGTCAAAGAGACCAACATTAACTGGAATTTCACTGCCTGCCTGCTGTATTTAGAATTTGTCCTGGTACAGTGCAGATTAGACATTCAAACAGTATGCGTGCAGTGGAACAACCCTGCACAGATTGTTCAGTGCACTCGTAGTGCACCTTGCTGTAGTGCTGAAGAAATGTTGCAACTCCAAGGTAATAGTTCGTCATCTTCCTTCCTCCTTTAGAGAATAGGATGTGATCTTCCCACCCAGTTAATATAGTTAAATTAACAGCCTGGAGTAGAGCAAAGGCCTTATAACGTCTTGTGCTGCTGCTGCTGTTTCTATCTTGGTTCATACAACAGCATTTAGCTGGTAAATGTTCTTGTTGTTTTTAGTTCACTTTTTAACCCCCGTAATCTTTTAAAGTGGTGTGGACAGAAAGATAGTTTAAATGAAAACATTTCCCTGCAATAAATCCTTTCGGTCATGCAAATTTGGCCACAATTTCTGCCAAAAAAATGTGGTTTAAAATGCAGTTTATTTTAATAATTCTAAATAAAGAACAGAAAGTGTAAGAGCATGATCACTGGGTGTTCATTGTGGGTCAAAGCAGGTCAAATGTAGTCATCATGTCATGTGTAGTCAATAATAATAATGATAATACATTTGATTTAACAGCGCCTTTCTCAGCACTCAAGGACACTTTGTGGATGGCTTTGAATGTATACAGGAGGATTTTGAAAGTGATTCGGAATTTGACCGGGAGTCAGTGGAGCTGCTGGAGGACGGGGTTGATGTGGTGAGAGGAGGGGGTTCTGGTGATGATACGGGCTGCAGAGTTCTGGACTAGTTGAAGCTTATGTAGGGATTTGTGAGGGGCACCAAATCATGTTTAGGCTGAACAACAACACAAAAACACAATAGTTACAGATACATCAATCTCCTTGAGTTATGGCAACGTCTGATGGAAACTATGTTCAACAAACAAACTGCACTGAGTTAGCTGAATAAGCATTTCCTTTGAAATCAAAACTATTTTTAATTGACAATCAAAACTGAAATTGTCCAGGCATGTTAATAAAATAATTGACTTGAAATCAAAGTACATTTCATTACAATTAGTGCAGCAGATCAGTGAAACTATCTTTCAAAATGTGATACAAGCATCAAACTTGGCACAAATACTCCTCAGAGGTTACGTTTTTGAAAAAATACGCTGGCCACCTGAAATTCAAGAATTCATTTTTAGCATATAAATTGCCTCTTTTACCACAGATTCTCACTACAGTAACCGATTCAGTTGATCTTGGTGTTAAAAAGTAGGTTCTCAAGTATGAGGAATCCAAAAATACAACTCTAAGATCTCTTTGGAGCTTATTTCTACCATTTCTAGCCCAAAACAGTGAAACATTAACAGGGAATACGGCATCTGCAATGAAATGAAATAAATTTTTATTAATAGTGATACATGCACATCTACAACACGTATTTCTATTCAACCCTAACCCTAAGACCTACTGCACTACTATATAGTAGGTTAACCACAGTTCTGTAATTTTGATCCAAAGTCCCAAATAAGGTAAAAATAAGCTTAGTGATTCAGAAGTCCAAAAACCAGATTCTGCATGGTCTAATGTATGATTCGGTACCAGAATCATCCATATTGGGCAAGTCTGTGTATATTTACTGCAAAAAGTAATATTTCGGTATTGATTATGGTGGCCATCTTGAAAAAATGGCAGCAATCTTGAATTTCAGGTGGCCAGCATATTTTTTCAAAAAGGTAACCCCCAAGGAGTATTTGTGCCAAGTTTGGTGCTTGTATCACATTTTGAACGATTCACCTGAAAAAAATAACTTATTTGCTGCACTAAATACCTCAACTTGAATTGAGTTTAAAATCAACTAATGCAATGCTGATGCAATTAGCTACATTATTAAGTCAACCCAACCCATTAACATTACATTTGCACCTTAGAAGGTGTTTGTTATCTTGCAACCAATCTTTTTAGTTACGTTGTTAATAATAGGTCCCTTGAAGGGCTTTTTAAAGGAGGATTAAGAGAAAAAAAGCATTGTGTTCAATAAAGAAGAAGGAATGACTAGAGACATGTGTTTTATGCCTGTATAAACAAAAGAAGCTGTCACAAGATACCTAGCACTGAGCCTGTTTATCTGCAGCTCACATGTACACACACCTCATGACTGCCGCTGAAACCGCTCTGAGAGGTTTCATCAGATATGTTTACAGCCTGCATGTGTTCTCTACAAGGAAGAGGTGAGGACAAGGACAGAGGACTCTGATCCAAACCACACTGCATTATCAGTACAGCTACTGGATGTATCAAGATGGTTTATAACTTCACGACAGCCTTGACAGGTCAGCACAAAGCTCTCTCTAAGCCAGTTGTTCTGAACCCAAGAAGCCAAGAAGTAGAAGAAGTAAACTTTATTGTGCTATGGAAAAATCTGAAATTGAAAAACAGTCTTCTTTGGTAGAACGGAACAA
>OMNN01042424.1:0-12260 GCA_900302755.1 Chromis chromis
GGAAATTCAGCTTTTGATTTTTAATACATTTGCAAAAAATCTAAAATGTTAAATCTGTAATATTAAGCCTAAAGACTGTCTGATTCAACTGTGCATTCTTTTGCAAAACAAATCTAAGTGATCTGTATCAAGATGGCTGTTAAAGTCAAAAACCAGTACCATTTGCTAATTATTCATTGTCAGGTCTTTATACTTTGATTTGTAGTTATAAGTACAATTCAGTGGTCCATAGTCATTTTTCATTTCAAATAGAAGATGTTCACATTTAATGTGGCTGATTTGTGAATACAGTATTAAAATTAGAAGTAATAAAGGCAGTGAAAAGCATCTGATAATAGCAATGCTATTCTATTTTCAGTATGTGCATAATTGGATTGTTCACCATTTGTTTGTGTTTGTTTATTCCTCAGACAAGTTACAGGATCATCCAGTTCCTGAGTGGGCTCTGCAGGAAATCAGCCATAGCCAGTTGACAACAAGCACCTTAGGGAGTTGGTTCCCCCAGTCAGACCAGTCAGGAGTGACCTCTCATTTAATGGAGTCAATGGGGTATAGGAATTTATATTTCACAATTTCTCTATTGCTATTAATACTACTTTTTGTATGTAAAGCTTTCACATTATTTAGTAATGAAACTGTTACACTGTTGAGCAGGTTGCTGTATGCAGTGCCAGAGCAGAGAGAAGAGGAGGAGTTATCCGTCGTGCAGCAGGAACTGATCAGTGGTCTGGCTGGACTGTACCAGACTTCACAGGACTCAGACAAGAAGAGGGACAAGAAACGTAAGCAAACTGCATCTTCATTTTTTATGTGTATCAGGGCTCACCTCCCACCTGGTCACAGACGAAACACCTTACTAGCTGAACATTTGCTTTTTGATAGACACTACATTTACCGATGTTCCCTAAACACCTCACCGTTCAGGTTGCGATAGGTGCTGCCAGTTTGCTGCAGTGCTCCCAGACAGGTGTGTGAGCAAACATTACTTTAAAAAGAATGAGATATGGTGTTCTAATGTCAGATTTGTCTAAGATCAAACCAAGTGATTTTATCCACATGGGCTGTTTCCCATGAGCAGAGAAAACAGTGCACGTAAGTATGCTACGCCTTTTAGGAATGGAGCACATTTTTAAATGTAAAGACAGCAGTCGATCGTTTTTTATATAGTGGTTAAAAGCTAAATTCCTGATTGTGATTAATAATTATTACATTTTGCAGCCCTACTACTGGGCTAGCCATTGTAATTGACCGGCTCACCGGTTCACTATCTTCCTGCAGCCATCTGTACTCTGGTCATTAGGTGTGTCTGAGTCGGACCTCTCTCTCTGCCTCCTCTTTCATCACTTTTGTTTGAGCAACACACAACAGCTACACAACAGCTTGGTTTACACATCAGGCAAAAACAGACTGACAGAGCCACGGAAGAACTAAAAGATATACTTCACACCACTATGACTAACACAGTAGCTACATGTGCTAGTTAGTGCGACACCAGAGCAGCTAAATGATCATCATTCACTTGCACAAATGGGACCACTTGAAATTTTAATTCATACACTCTGAAAATAAGGTCGCATATGCGACCATTTTGGTCGCAGTCTGGAGCCCTGTGTATATTATTTACTTTCTCTGAAAATCATGAAGGTAGTCCAATTTCAGACATTTGGAATCGCGAATATCCTTTTAGTCATTAATTTTAACTCTCATTTTTTCTCCTACATTGTCAAAATCTTAATGTCACTGCTGTTTTGTTTTTTCTTCTGTGTCATTCCCTTTTTTTATCTATAGGTGGCGCCCAGCGTACACCAGTGAAACAGAAGATGAAGACCATGAGTCGTTCCTTGCAGATGCTGAATGTGGCGCGCCTGAATGTCAAAGCCCAAAAGACCCAGGCAGAAGCTGAGCAGCTGGGAACTGAGGGAAAGGGGGCAGACAGACCAGCGAAGAGACGATCAAGTGACAGGAACAAATCTGGAGGAGCGAGTACTATTAGTGAGTGCCCCTGTTAAAACGTACAATACACCCGCTCAAATATTCATGTGTCGAATGTAATAATCTCAGCAAAAACATGAAGATATATGTTTCCCAAAATTGAGCTGTTCCCTTTTATATGTTAAGAAATCAACTAGTGTATCTTTTCCCAGGTTTCACTAGTGAAGCAGAGCTGCTGTCTCATCTGAAGTCCAGTTATGAAAAGACTGTGGCAGAGAGAGACTCATCTCTCCTGACAAGTGTCCAGCATCTTTTGTCAGCTGTAAAAACCTTTCTCGTAGCAGAATCAGATTGGGAGGTGAGACACACGGTAGCTTTCAAATGTATTTATATTCTGCATGATGATATCCATCATTACAGCAGACTGATGATTAAACATGTCTTCTTTTTAGGTAAAGACCTCCCTGTTTGTTCAACAGTGCCTCCTCAAGAACAGCAAATCAATCAGACAGCTCTATGGAATGTCTGCTGATGTTGATAGCAAAGTCAGAGAGTAAGTGACTTGTAACACTTGTAACATGTTTTAACATGTGTTCCCAATAATAAAGTTATTCTGTTTTAAAATCAAGTCCGAATATTTAGGGGTCACTAACAAAGGCTGTCTAATCTAGGTGCCAGCTGCAGGTGGTGTTGAGATTGGAGCTGTGCAAACTTTTCTCCTCGGAACAAACTGACTCACTCGATGTTGATCAGATGACAGAGGAGGTACGATGCTCATTACCGAGTCCTTTGTGCAATTTAACCTTTTTTTTGTTTAATGTGAACAAGCAGAAGGCTAACTGTGGCTACAGGATGTGTGGTTCTCTTTACGAACCAGCCCCGCCATTGTTTTTTACACCATACCGATGACAAATAGGTGCTTTTCTGATTAAGGCACTCCTGGGAACAACCAGTTTTTGGCCAGTTGCTGTTGGTAGGGCAGTCACTGCCGTCTGTCTGTCTGTGCAAAATCCCTTTTATAATCTACTATATAATCATGCAATGATGAACCTTGGTATATCTAAGGGTAGGACTACCACATTGCACCTCTTGGCCTTGAACTTGACCTTTGACCTTGAACTTACTGCCGTCTGTCTGTCTGTATGAATGTGTGTGGGTGGGTGTGTATGTCCGCACCATAACTCGATAACAAATACAGATAGGATAATCAAACTCTGCACAGATGTTCATCTTCTCCCACCCTGGTCACCTATTAATTTTGGGGTCAAAGGTCAAGGTCACAAGACTACCTGCCATGTTTAGGAAGGCATCCGGCGTGGGTCTGCATCTCGCTTGAGTGCATTCTAGTTTAGCGTTCTTTGACTGACACAGTAAAGGGACCAAAGCAGGCCAAATTTAATTTTGATTGCCTGTTTCTGGTAATCATAAAATATGATTTTCAATTAAATTGAAAATGATTGAATCTATTTTTTATTAACCATCAAACAAAGTAAAGTGTATGTCCTGAACTGATTGCACAAGACATCAACAAGTAAATTCTAACCTCTTTTGTTCCTCAGATGGCTGAAATGCTGAGGATAATCTCTCTAACAAAAGATCCAGTTTGCCTTGCAAGGTTCCTCCAAGATGAGGTACTTCCAGGGTAAGTGCGTATGGCCTCAGCAATGACATTTACTTTGTATTACACCAAAGACTACAACCATCAAAGTGATAAAAGTGTACTTCCCTTTATCATTTTCTTTCTAATAGATGAATCAGTAGTTATTGATCACTTGTAAGAGTCAGTACTAAGAAAACAAAAAGAGTTGCCCTATATGCAGTGGACAAGTCCTATCAGGTTCCTCACTTGCACACGTTTGTTTAAATCTTCTAGCATATATCTTAATTTTTACAAACAATGCCAAGTGCAGTACTAGCCTTATACATCACTGAAACCATGAACTAGAAAGGGAAACACTGATTTTTAAAGGAGCCAAATATTTCGTACTAAAGTTAAATGAATCTAACAGCAGCTTTTTTTGCATCATGTCAGGTTCCTGACTACCGTCCCCAGAGTGCTTGCAGATGTCTACCACAGTCTGGGCACCCAGCTCCCTGAGGCTTTAGTGGCTGCTCTGCCTGATGACTTCTTCAGTGACGATTCAGTTGTCAAAGACAGCATTTCACCTTCGGCCTCCTCACTTCCCACCGTGGAGGTGTCAGATGGCAAAGATCGCCTGCATGACCTGCGAAATCGCTCCGCCAACAAGAGGAGGTAATAGGATGCTGTACTTTGGCTGGAAAGACAGTGTTTGATTGTGGAAAGTCAAAAGGGGCCTGAAATTTAAACAATCAATCTTAGATACTCATTAAAGAGGAGATATTTGACTGAGGATGTGGCTATTTTAATGTCTCTGGAATGGAATCATAGTAACTGAGTGTTCAGAAGCTTCTTTCTGTTTACTCCATGACACACATTTAGGTATGTCCAAAATGTAATGTTTTTTCTTCCCCCTGTAGGAGTGGAATGCTGACTCGTCATCGCAGTATGACTGAATCATCGCAGAGTCTTCGCCAAATAGAGATGCCCAAAAAGACTAGAGCTGTAAGATAGTTAATCACTTCTGTTATCTCTATTGAATTACTATGAAACCTTGATCAACTTTAATAATCCCTTTGATTGTTGGGTTGGATCCGGATTAGAGTAATCCAAAGGTGTGGACATTTTTAAATGTGGTACTTTGGCTGTCTGTGTGAAGACCACCACCCATGTTTATTTAAGATGTCTAATCCAGATAACTGTTTCTTGTGTTTTATTAGTCCAAATCAAAGGTCTTTGTTGCTCTGGAGAAACCTGCTGCAGAGCCACAACCTCAGAAACAAGAAACACAAGGTATGTTGTATGCTATATATATATATCATAACTGAACCTGAAAAAAATAGTTTGCTCCTTGTAAAAGAGCAGTGACTGTAGATATCTGTAATTAATGTTCCTCAGAAAACTCAAACTACTTCTATCTGAACTTATAGAGAAATTCATTCCTCTGCTGTCCATTAAAATGTTGCATCACAATGTGTCTTAAATCCTACTACTTTGTACCTTTGAAGAGCACAAAGCGCTGTGAATGACTAAGATCAAGTGGATCCCAAGCTCTGTTTTTTCACAAAAACAAACTACATTATCATCTTATTATTATTTTCTCCATTCAAGCTGACATGGCAGAGATTGTTTCATAAACTAAAGATAGATATTTGGGAGCAGTAATACATTCATACCATTGAAAACTTTCAAAATGGAAAACTAATAAAAAGAACATTACAGTCCTAAAAACATACCATGTGCTGTTCCACAGAGGTGACGAAGGTGAGACGAAACCTGTTCAACCAAGGGATTGTTTCCCCCTCAAAGAAAGCCAAGCTGCCAAGGAGCCAGTCTGTGTCTGCTGTGGAAGGACTGAAACGCAAGCGATCTCATGAATCTGAAGGTAAAGGAATTCTAGATTAATTCAAACAAGTATAAGTAGGAGATGCAAGTATTTTGCCAAGCAACTTGGTATAAAGATTTTCCTTGCTAGACAGACAGTAACAAAGAAGATATTTTAATTATATGGATAGTTTTTGTAAATTGTCTTACAGGATATTATGTCATTTCAGAAAAGCACAAGCTTCTTACAAGGAAAGTGTGTGAGACTCCTGCACACAAGCAAGTGTCCAGCCGACTTCTACACCGGCAGAGAATGGGAAGGTATGTTTTAGTTATCAGTATTTTTATTTTACCTTTGTGATATTTGTTCAGGGACAATTTCTCAAAATCAACATCAGTAGCTAAATATTGACTGTTATTTCGACAATGTTTTTGCAGGAGATCTGCCGTGACTGAGGAGTGCATTGTGGAAGAATCACCAGTAAAACCTGCAGAAGGTGTGTTATTATTTTTTGTTTCTCCACATAAAGTTTTAACATGAATGTACAATACATAATCTGTATTTTATTTATACAACAGAAGTAGGTGATTTTGAAATGTAGAAACAAATCAGATAAAAACAATCTGGAGGTTCTATGTTATAAAAAATCAATATCCTCATTTGAAAATTTAATTTAACCCTTAACCTACTACCATAGCGCCGGTGCTATGTCCGGAGTATTATTGCGTAACTACGTCAAAGTTTGTCCGTTTAGAAAAATTGCAATGGTTTCTGGGAGCTGAAGTGTTGCATTTTACAGCCAATATGGCGTTATTACGGTCATTTCCTCCATTGAAAGTTTCTTCTGAAGAAATGGGCACAAGCACTTACTCACAGGACATTCTATGACCCTTTTGTAATCAAAATAATAAAAAAAAAGACCAGGCAGATATTTTGAAGCTCAGGAGGTAAATTGTTAACAGAAATTAAAAATGATTTGCCTTGAAATAAAATAACTTATTAACTTAGTGTTGCATACCACAACTGACCTTATTACACATAATTCTTTTAGAAATAAAATATAATTGCTATAATATTTTTGAGCATTAGACATTTGTTTGATCATTTTGTTGTTGTTTTTTGTTTTCCTAACAAGAGTGCAATTTTACAGAATTCAAGCACTACCTCCAACTTACTGTTTTATTTGTGCTTTGGTTTTTTTGTCAGACCTAAGAAGGAGTCCAAGGATAAAGAAGTTTGCTCGAACACACTCCAGCACCTTCTACTCAAGTTCTCAACCTCGCTCACGCAACCTGGACAGAGCTCTCTCTGTTTCCCAACTTACTCCCAGTGAGGTCGATGTAAAGACAGTTCGGTCTCCTATGCGTCTTCTTTTTGGGGCTGCTGATTCCCCCAGTCGTCATTCTGACCAGTCTGGTACAACCAGGGCCACCAGGTCACGGCTGTCTACAGACTCTAGTGTCTTTGAGGTAAGTTCTCCATCTAACAATTGACTTCACAACTTTTTTTTTTACATGCATTAGTGGCTGTACCTAAAGGTTTTAATGTTTGCAGATCAGTGCAGAATGGGAATTGACGTATACATCATTGGCACAACACAATTTACCTACATGTGTCAAATTTAGTATTTTGAATGCTTTTTTTGTACAACTGCTGGTTCAACAAACACTGCATGCATTCATTCACTTACTGTTTCATCATACTAACTTGCTAAACTAAGAATTAAATGATTACTAAAGATAAAATTGTATGAATTGTTCATGTCATGTAAGTGCAAATGCTAACATTGTGCTTGATGTCAATTTTGATCCCTTGTTTTTGTTTTTTTTTAGAGCCCTAACAAAACACCGACAAAGTCACCCAGCAAACGTGGGAGGACTATGACTCCCAGGACGCCCAGCACCCCGACAACTTTCAAAACCACACCTTCATCCAGGATGTGTGTTTCCTCTGTTGTAGAGAGTCCTGTAGCAGGCAGCTCTGGGTCACTTGGTATGGCTCTGAGGGGCAGTCCTTTCAGATCTCCAGCCAGAAAACCTCTTGTTGTAGAAACGCCTACTAAGCAAAGCCCTGTGAGGAGTCCTCTAAAGGGTATTCTCAGGACTCCGGTCAAGGCTTTGGTTGAATACAGCTCCTCTGCTGGAATACATCTGCTCAATAGTCCAATTTCCAGGACACCCAAGAAGTGCGTCACATGGTCTCCCTCTCCTCAGAAATATAGCCTGGTGGAGAACAGTGCTGCCTTTAAAGTACCAGAGTCCCCTTCTGTTACATCTTGCAGTTCTCTGAGAACACCCAACAAGTTCAGGAGTCCTGTCAAAAGCACAAACACTAAAAGAGACATTTTCAAGACCATAGAAAAGACTTGCCATGTAACCCTCTTGAGGATATCTGAACATGAAAATAATGTCATTTTGACTCCAGAAAAAAACAATCCCAACAAGATTAACACACCTGAAAGAGGTGACACTGTAAGTCTTCTGGAAATGCCTCTTCCACAATCCACACCACCTCCCCACAACCATCTCTCACCTCACCACAACACTAGAACTCTAAATATGACCCCTAGTCCCTCTCACCAAATGATTACTCGCTCTGGACGAACTCCAGGGAGTAATTCAAACACTGCATCCCCATGTGAGCCAGTGTTTACACCACAAGGAGGTACTACTCTCTCAGAAGGGTCAGATGCTTCTGTAAGGTCACCAGCAAAGCTCCTTGCAAGAAAAAGATCTGGTCAAGGGGGTCGAACCACAAGACGAAACTTAAGATCCCTGTCTAGTGAGGATGTCTCCTCTAATCTAATCACAGAATCTGCTGAGAACTGTGACCTTGTGGAAAATAACATGCAGTCAGAAAAAAGTGAAGAGATGCAGGCTGAAACCTCTCAGTCCTCTGAAACCGACTCCAGCTCCCGTACAGATTCACAGCAGTCCGACTCTTCTCATGTTAAGTCTTCCACCACAGACGATGAGAGTATAGACATTGTTGACGCAGCAGTTGTGAAGACCCAGTTTAGTGGAGGCCTCAAGATGAACATAAGCTTTTCAAGGAAGCCTTCACTGTCTAGTGAAGACTTTTTGTCAAACACAGTCTCTCCTAAAACACGTGTGCCTTCCCAAGACACACCTGGCCGAAGCTATGGCTTCCGGCAGACCCCCGACCGCCAACAGAGGGAGGCTGCTGCTCGTTTAGGCTACGGAAATGACTCCCCTCGATTTTCAACCCCTAGAGGCCCAGCAAGACGTAGCCGACAAAAGGGCACGGGTACTCCAAATCCTCTGACCTACCAAGTAGAAATGGAAATGCAAACATCAGGACTTCCCAAGCTCAAAATCAAACGCACAGATTCCATGAATGCAGGCGACTTTGTCCCAGATGGAGGTCCTAGATCAGGAGCTCAGAGCCCTCTAGTGGGTGTGAAACCTCAGCTGGAAAGCCCCTTGGCTTTGTTTTCTAGACATCGAGATCCTGGATGCGTTTCACCATCTCTCTGTTCTCATGTCACCCCGGCGAAGAGCACACCTGGGAAAGGTGGAGGTGTTCAAACTTACATCTGCCAGTCCTACACACCTACACGGCATCCTACGGGAACAGTATCTCCAGTGGCAATCGCAGAAGTCATTCCCCTGACTCCCTCACCCCAGAGTTTAGGGAAAGTCACCCCAGAAAACCTCAACAGCTGGCCCCGCAGGAAGAGAGCTCAGATTGGAGTGTTTGGAGGCAGAGATCGTGGCCCGAAGGAGGAGCCTCAGTTGGAGGAGTTACTGGAGGAAGCAGAGCTCGGAGTTAGCAGGTTGCAGGACGTGGAGGACACTGATGAGCCTTCAAACAACAACGCTGAAATATTAGCTTTGACTTCCAAACAGTCGGCTCCAGTTGGAGCAGATGCATCTCCTCTTTCTCCACTGGAGGATTTGTTTTGGATGGAAAAGCTGACTCATGACTGCACTGCTCCCCAGACCGCTGAAGAAGAAGTCATCTGGGCTTCTGAAAATGGAGATGGCAAGTCAAGTAAGTTGTGGTTTACACTTTAAGCTTTAACAGTGTTTCAAAATTGGACATCTAGGTTTAACTTAGATTTATGTATTTTTTTCTGTGTTTAGTATCAAATGAAATTATTCTGGAACACAAACAGATATTTAGACAGTAACTTTTATCCTGCAAACAATCCATCAATGAATCAGTATTTCAGAGTTTAAGATCCACCATTTGAAACAGAATGTGTTTTTGTAATACTGCTGTCTTGCTAAAGTGTCCAATGATTACAGTTTGTGTTGCTTTTTCTTTTTTAATGGTTGCATGAAGGTGCATATTGAAACTCATCATACAAGGTTAAGTTTCAGCATTTCATTCAAGATTGTTTTCTGCATTTTGGCAGTGGCCACTCCTCCCAGCTCGAAGGTGAGAAAGGCGGTGACTCCAAGTGGTATTTTGGCCCTCACTCAGTCTCCATTACTGTTCAAGGGCAAAACAGGTTCTGCAAGTAAGAGAACACCAAACTTTAAAGGTAAGAGACGTGCACTGTTTTAAAGACGTTTTTATTCACATGCACTCTTGACATGTTTACCATCATATCTACAATAATAAATGCATCTAGTGGCCTAGTGGTTTGTGAAGCAAACTTGTAAACGGTGGGTCGCTGGTTCGAGTTCTCAGACTGGCAAGAGGTTGAAGTGGGAAAGTGAGAGTGACCGCTTGTCCCAGCCACCACCACTGTGGGCCCCTTGAGCAAGGCCCTTAACCCCTGACTGCTCCCCGGGTGCTGCACCACGACAGCCCACTGCTCCTAGTATGTATAGTTAAGGTTGACTTTGGATAGGATGAATGCAGGGGATCAAGGGGATCAATAAGGGATCAATAAAGGTTAGATTATATTATCATTATTATTATTATTATTATTATTATTATTATTATTATCATCTTAAATGAGATCTTATTAGCTTCATCATGTATCATTTAAAGCTACAGCTAAATCGCTGCCGCTGGTCTCTAAACTCCTAAGCAGTGTCTTTTCAGGTTAATGGAGGCTGTTTCAAGACTCTGGTAATGCTTGTGGTTTGGGAATAAGAAGCTGAACAATCAAAGAGCAAAGATTGTGCCATGATGATGAACCATCTGCAGTGTAGTTTCTACTTGTCACCATGAGTCAGTGGTTTAGAGCGCCAGCATGTTTTCACTGGCCCAACAGCCAAAAATGAAAACACTGCCAGATAATAAAGTGAATTGGGCATTCTTTTTACGGCAGGTTAACCCCTGATCTAAATTATTTCCTGAATGTTTTAGATGAAGCTGCATCAGGGAGGAGGATGGAGGCAGAGGGAGTGGACCTCTCTCCCTTCAACCAAGCACTCAAACGCTCAAACACAGGGAAGACCTACAGCAGGAAGAGGCTGCTGCACTGAACCACAAAACCGTCTGGCAAGCAAAGCATGAAGGTTATCTATTCTGTGTTTGACTGTGAAACTGTGAGCCTTTTGATGGCATATCTGAAAGATGTCTTTCAAGCACTGCATACAAGGTTCTGTATATGAACAAACATCCCATTCAGTCTGTTCAGCTAATACTTCTGACTGACATTTCCTATTCTTACCGGTGGCTCTTCTTTTATTGAGGACATTGTAAGATCTAAGGCTATAGGTTGATTCAAATGTGAGTTGGAAAGCTGTGCAGTTTTGCCAAAATGTTTGAACTGGTCTTTACAGTTCCAGTTAATAATTTTATCATTTAAAATACACCATGTTTCCTGTTTGGATTCTTCTGAAGCTAAAACTTTGTAGTGTAATCTACTATTTCACAATCCAGTCACAGCTGTAAGTTGTTGACATTGTAATAATGTGTATTTATTAGTTTGTTTTGTCATCAATTTTCTTTTATGTAAAAGGGAATAATTGGTTCATGTTGTAAATATGTGATATGTTGCCAAAGTCTTGTAAATAAATATGTTTTCTTAATTGTTTGAACATCATTAAACATGTTTTTACCCTGTTCTAACCCTTTGTCAATCCAAAGCAGGGGGAGTAAACCCGTGCAGCAACTCAAACTAAAACGTTACTGTACAGGCTTTCTTGTCTTGAAGTGTGACTTTCATGATAAAGATTTTATCAGCTGCCAGCAACTAAAAGGAAACCTGATCCTTTAGCTCTGTAATCAAAGGTCAGTGCTCTAAAACCATAAAACTGGTGTGTGCTCAGTAGGTGAAGCATTAATGTTACATGTAGGAATCAGATTTTAGTAGCTGTCTGTAATGGCCAAATTCATGATCCTGATTATCGTCTGATCAGGAAATTGATATTTGTATTTATCAGCTAGTTGTTTTAGGAGTGATTCAAAACAAAAAAATCTCCTCCTTCCTATCAGTCTAGGACTTGCTTGGCATTTAGCATCAGGTGGCTGCTGTAAAGTCAGATAAGACGACACAGGTGTGTCGTTTGTACACTAATTCAGATAACCAGACACAGTGATTACTCTCCACAGTTTGCTCCTAGTGCAGTGGTTCTCAACTGGTCCAGCCTCAGGACCCACTATGTCTCTATTAATAACGGTCGCAACCCAAATTTTTGAAGTTTGCTGTTCTTGTTAACAACTTTTGGTTTATTTGGGTGTAGTCTCAACACATTTTGATACAGCTTGGGGAATTTTTGACTTATTTTTTGCTCATTTTGGTATATTTGGACACTTTTGCCAAGTTTGGGGCATATTTTTGGCCCATTTTGACAGATTCTGAACACATTTTGGTTTATTTCTGACACATTTTAGCATAAATGTCTCCAATAGGCTGGCAGATCCAAATCTAGAGGTTAATAGTGGACAACTACTGGTGTCACCACCACTAAATATCCTGCTATTGAAAGCAAACTGTGTCATAAGAAACACATCCTTTAAAATAAAAGACTTTATACCACTACTTTTTTTTGGGGGGGG
>OMNN01042428.1:3025-13907 GCA_900302755.1 Chromis chromis
ATTGCCAGTACCAAACAATACCAAAGATGGCCTCCTGAAGCTAATGTCAGTGTTATATCCACAGCCCTTGCCATTATGTTAGGGTTAGGGTTAGTGTGTCCCAGCTGCTTTGTTGGTGTCCGGTCTAGTTCTCCATGTATTGAAGACTTGGTATCAGACAGTGTTATTGACAATGCAAGATGCTTTTGTTTATGTCAAGCAGCCAAATCAAAATTAGAACAAGACTGGAGATACTTTGGGTATTGGAATGTGCACATTTCACATTAGTGGTTAGTTTGTATTCATGCATGCAAAATATGTCACATTTAATCATAGTTTTTGTTTTTATAGAGACTTAATTTTGTCATGAAAAGTTGACCTACAACCAGGGCCGGCCCTTCCAATAGGTAATAAAGGCAAATGCTAAGCAAAAGGCAAATGCCGCAAATTTCAGAAAAACAATCACCTTCAATATTATTAAATTGAACAAAAAGACGGGGAAGTCAGACGTTTGAGTCAAAGTTAATGTTTTTCTGCGAACCAAATCAGATTATTTTAGTTTTTTGGCAATAAGGAACACGCCTTTGGCCAAACACTCAATTCCAGACCAGTGGCAGGGTAGCAGTTGCAATAGCAGCCATAAACCCCGCTACAATCCACACTCATGGTGCTGACAGCATTGATAACCCTGAACTCCCATAATGCATTGCAGCACAACAGTCCCGTACTTGCTACTGCCTCTGCGATCGCTACAATATTAAAACTAGTTATTACTATTAACTCTTAAAATGGAAAAGCTCACATTGATTCAAATGTAAAGCAATACCCAATTATTATTACTACAAAACAATGCCATTTCTTTTGTAAGCGTGTTGTAGCGATCACAGAGCCAGTCACAGGACTGAACTGTCGTGCTGCAATGCACCGTGGGAGTTCAGGGTTATCAATGCTGTCAGCACCATGAGTGTGGATTGTAGCGGGGTTTATGGCTACCTGCCGTTGTTCAGTGATCGTGTCACTCGTCACTTGCTATGTGAATCACTGACAGAGAGGGGCGCCATACAAGATCTCGCCTAGGGCGCCACATTGAGTAGGGCCGGTTCTGCCTTCAACTAATATTTATCCCACACTTACAAAATTAAGACTGGAGGATAACAACTACAGCCTGCTGAACTCTTTGTTACAGAAGTAGTCATTCTGCTACTAATCCTTTGTGTGCATGTGTCTGCCACCGAGGCCACAGGAGGACAGCTGATAATGTGCAGCTGCCTGTTCTGAGGTAGTTTGACCAGAAACTCTTCAGGTTAAACCATTTTATGTCCTTAAAATTTCACAAATATGTTTTGAAATGGACCTAATGTGGCTGGCAAAGCCATCTGTCTTGAATCAAACAACATTATGTCTCAGGTCATTGAGTACACTCCTTCCCTTATGGGTGGAAAATGCCAGCTTGTGTATTACATCCTAGACTGCAGAGAGGATTTCCCACAGCCAATCTGGGTTTTCACTTGGTTCTTGGAGAGTAGCCTAAGTGTTGAGACAGTTGGATGTAGAGTAAATTATACCTAGAAAATGTGGAGTTTGAGATTAAAGTGTGCCATACCCACACATCCTAAATATTAGATTTACTCTAAGGAAGTCTAACAAAGAAGGAAGCCATCTTTGTCAATAATTTAATAATAATTTAACCTTTATTTATCCCCTTGGGGAAATTAAACCTCTGCATTTAACCCATCCAACTATACATACAAGTAGCAGGAGCAGTGGGCTGCCGCAGTGCAGTCAGTGGTTAAGGGCCTTGCTCAAGGGCGCCACCACTGCCCCCGACTAGAAAAACCTTAATTGAACAGAGGGGGAGGCTTGAGACATCACCTCTTACCTGTGTACAATGCAGTTTTACATTCTTTACCCAGGAAGAACAGAAACCTTTCTCACCTGGCCACAAAGGACCCTAACAAATCCCATTGTGAAAGGGAAGGACCTAACGACCCTCATTGGCACCGTTCTCACCTAGCCACAACGGGATCTAACAGAACCCATTGTGAGAGGGAATGACCTAACGACTCGCGTAATGAGGGAGAGGCAACACACACCCAGCAGACTGGAGTTTCAATAGTGTTAATGGCTCCTGAAGAGTATGAAATCTGGAACTCCCAACCAGTCAGTTTAGAACTGATGAAGCCTCTTGGATGAGAGGTGAAACGTCTTCGAGCTAACTCAACCAAGTCCAGATGCTAGGAGGATACGAGGATAACCATGACCTCGATGACTGAGAATCTTCACAGACACTATTAGATTTACTCATATTAGACTGGTAGATTACAGATGAAAGACATTAGCTTAGGAATTATTAAAACAGTTTCCGGCTGAAAAATGTAATGTAGCTTAATGTAGCTTAATGTAATGTAACATAAAGCAATGTAATCTCATTGTAACCTCCTTATTGTAAAACCACCTTCAGCAGCTATAGTTAAAGTGCCAGTGAACCAGAAAATGTTTAATCCCTAGTTGCTTTAGTGAAGCTGCTTAGAGAAAACAAGAGTTTTGCCTCAAAGGTCTAATGATCCAGATGTGTCATTGTATGAAATGTGAATCACGGGGTATTAAGGGGAGAGTAAGATTTTCCATAAGTCATTACTGGAATGGAAAACGAGTGAACTTTTATAACTAGTTCTTTGAAATCATGCGTTGCGGTGCTTTGTGACATTATTACAATCATAATCAAGCATTTTACAAGCTCCGGATAGGCTTATCTGTGATGCTTATCCTTCCAAATGTGCCCGCATTGCAGCAGCTCACTCAGTTTGAAAGTGAATAACTGCTTTCAATCTAATTAGGTTTAATGAAAACCTGTAATAGCATTAGAGGAATGAAGATGTTTCAGTTGGGAGTGCCACGGTAATTAGGGAGGAAATTTTAGATAATGTAAAGCTACACATTGCAACACATTCAGGAGGACTGTGCACGGCAGGATCATTTATTTGTCAGCCCAAAGCCCTTACATATGATACACTACATACTCTAGTGCAGGGGTGGCCAACCCTGGTCCTTGAGGGCCACTATCCTGCATGTTTTAGATGTTTCCCTCTTCCAACACACCCGATTCAAATGATCAGCTCATCATCAAGCTCTGCAGAAGCCTGATAACGATCCTGATCATTTCAATCAGGTGTGCTGGAAGAAGGAAACATCTAAAACATGCAGGATTGTGGCTCTAGAGGACCAGGATTAGGTACCCCTGCTCTAGTGTATGAATTATTTTCATATTTCTTATGATAATCAAAGAACTTAAGCCGAGGAGTATAGGATGGGAAGTTCATTTTGGCAGCAAAATAAACATATATTTTAAAATATCAGTTCAGTTTGTTTGGCTTCTAAAATAGTGAAAGTTGTTCTAATGTGGTTTGGATCCCTCTTCTCTTCACTGTCAGCTGAGAATAAATTTAAAAAAGTATGTTCCCGCCCTGGTTTCCAACCTGTTTATGCTTACCACTGACTGATGGTACTGATGACGCAGGGCTGGGTGGATGAGCCACAGAGTCCGAGAGAAGTGCAATCTCACAGCTGCCTGTAGACTTGCAGGAGAAAGAGAAATGTTGCTTTGGATTTAGACATGCAATCAGAATTTACCACTTTCACTAAAACTCACACACACACTGGCAGTGTAGGGTCCTCTGGAGAGGAGAAGTGAAATGAACAGCCGGGCCAGATGCTTTAGTTTACTGTGGGAAGAGCAGGAGCCAAACATAAACTGAACACCAGAGTCTAGAAGAGAGAGAGAGGAGGGGCCAAGGGACTGCTGTTGGACACAGTCTTATTTCCTGGTTCACTTTGTGGTCGAATTAGGTCACAGATTTAATAGCAAAACCAGGTCTGAGTCAAACAGCGGTGTAGTTATATTAAAGATCACAGAGCATCCAGTGGGCGGAGTTTGATGAGTTAAAACTTGAGGGATTTAAGAGTTCTGAAAGGAAAGGAGGCACTGTTCCATTCTTTATTCACATTTATCTTTAAATGACATCTTTGGTCTCTAATTACAGAAACACTTTTTTAGATAATGTCCCAAAGTTTTGTCGATGCCAGTTTTGATGACTTCATGTCTGAGAAATAGTTCTTTACTGACCTATTTTACAATAGATCTGAATACTGCATTACCCACAAGTCTTGGGCTAATCTTTACTGCTCACCTGCCAATTTTCATGTTTTTTGCTGATGTGCACCTTGGGAGTTAACTGGGAGCTAGGCTATGGGAACTGGGATGTAGAAGCAGGGAGCAATGGTGAAAGTAATGGTTTTCAGTGGTGGCGAGACTGGAAATGGGACATGACCGCCAGCACACGTCTGGCCGCCACCATCGTGCAGGTTGTGCAGAGAAAATAATAGGGTCTGCTGTTTTGACGTGCGCCATTCGACAGTCTATTTTGGCTTTTAGCCTCTTAAGTTGTCTTGGGTAGTGGCCTGTTGCATTAGCTGTGTGTATCTGTTCTTATGCGTTGTTTGAGATACATGGATCATTTTTCTTCGTCTCTATTTTTCCCCCTCTGGCTCTGCTCAGCTGCTCCGGCCATCTGTGCAAAGGCAAACAGAGAACAGAGGGATGGAAGAAGAGAGGGAGCAGTGGGGGAGGAAGGAAATTGAGGAGGGGAAAATGGCTGGAAGAAAAGGAGGATCAGTAGAGAAAGAAAGAAGGCCTTTTGACATGTGAAATTTAGTTTAGAGGATGAGTAGAGGATGACCGAAGAGGGAAAGAAAGATGAAGAAGTGTATGCGGGAATTGTCTCCGGGAAACTGGCAGCATAAAGATGATGTCTGTCCTCGTCTAGAAATAGGAGAATGAGTGTGTGCATACAAGTTTAGGTCAGTGGAAACTAGGATGACTAGTAATGTCTGGATTTAAAGTCAGACCAGCAAACAGTCAGATCAGCCAATAGTGAGCTCATTTTGGGTCTTTTTTTCCCGGTCTCTTCACTCGTGCTCTCCCACCTTCTCTTTCTGTTCCCATGCTCCACAGGCCTAGCCTCTTCCTCTGGGCTGGCCTCTGTGTTGCCTCAGTGTTTGTCTCACCACTTGGACTCCTGCACAGTCGGCTCCTCACTCTGTTTGTAAACTTTGACAAGCCGGTTTCCTGCTACTCCCCCACTTCCCTCTCTGCTGCTCTCTGACTTGTAAAGATCCTGTATGGTTTTGTAAATGACCCTCCTTTCCCCTTGGATAATACGGTAGCTGAGGAAACAAAATAAGATGTCTATTATTGGTGGTGACAGGGTATGACCTCCAGTATTACAGATGGTAGCCTTTTGTCAGGCCTCATATGCTTCATATCCCAATTATTGTACTCTGATGCTCATGTTCCTGCTCTGTTTGTGACCTTTCAGTCAAACTGTCTCTCTGTCTTTGGGCTTATTGGGTTTATTGTACATGCTTTGACCCAGTTGGCAAATACAGCTGATCTTTTCTCCCCACCTCATGCTACTTCTCTTTTTATAACCACTTTAGCCCAGTAGTGGGAAGCAGGCTTTGTTGACTTTTCTCATCCATTACAAAGTTGAGCATCTTAACATTATTACAGGTGGCATTTGCATTTGTGTGTGTGGGGGGAATTTGCGTGCTAAACCTTTTTGCAATCCCTTAAGTGTACTATCCTAGAAAACTAGTCTTCCACACTAGTGACTCTGATGCTAGTTTGTACAAAGAAAAAAACCAACCCACAGCAGCTACGCTGGCCAAGTGTGTCACTGAGCTTTTTAGTGTCACAGAGGGGACCATTTGCAACTGCATTGCAGTTGGCATTGAAATTAATGAAGGCTATCTGTAGAATTTGTTGTTTTTGCAGTGGACATGTTGTCCTCTTCTGACTCTCATTTTATAGCCCCTGAGACATCACACACATTCAACTGATCATAAAATGTGTTCTTCTAATTGATCCTTAGGTTTCTCTCCAGGCAGGACTGATGAAGCTGTGGTGCATTTTTGCACAGGTGTCAGTGTTTGTGTGGGCACACGTCTTCCTCAGTGTGTTGTATTGTCCTATATAGGGTTCAGTCCTCTCTTAGGTTAAGGCAGTATGCTGGCATTTCATATTTGTGCCCTAAAAATATTTCTGTCTGTGTGATGCTAAAGCTGTTAAAAGATTGAAGATGATGCTTTATCTGATCTTAGGGCTGACAGCATTCCTGTGCCTCTGCTGATAGACTGAGAAGTTCTTTTCATGTCTGGTCTTGCTGTTCACTAACTGTGTTGTTCTGCATTTTCTCTGTCCGTCCAGACCAACCTTTGCTGTCTTCAGAAAGCCTCTAGAGTTGTGGCCATCCTGTGAGATTTAAGTCAGTCAGCCCTGCCCTGCAGAGACGGACCACTACCATTCAAGGGGAGATGAAGCCGGATGGGGTTTCCATAGCAGCGATGGAGCCAATGGAAACATTGGAATCCAATCCAGTAAATGAGGCAGCACCAGCCGCAGGACAGGAGCCCGACCAGGCAGCCAGTCCAGTGGAGGGGGAGATGCCACTGCAGCCGGCAGGAGAGACAGGTCAGGCAGAACCACAGCCAGACCAGGCCAAGGAAACCGCAGCTGCCAAGACCAGCAACAAGACCTCAGGAGACTCCAAAGCCAAGACTACCAACAAGGCCCCAGCCAAGACAAAGCCCAGCACCACTAACCCAACCAAGACCACACCTGGCTCTCGGCCCAACACATCCCAGAGCCGCCTCTCAAATGGTGTGTCTAAACCTCAGACAAACGGCATGGCAAAGAAGACCACACCTGCTGCAGACAAAAAGAGCACCCCGACCTCAGCTCTATCCAAAAAACCAACAGGGACGGCTGGGGCCCCAGCCTCCAAGACCACCACCAAAGTGGGTGAGAAGAAAGCCACAGGGACTGGCCCTAATACCAACAGTGCAAAGTCAGCGACCGGAACAGCAGCCAAAAAGACACCATCCACAACTGCTAATGGTGTCAAATCCAACACCCCTGCAGCTGCTGCTAAAAAGCCCCCAGGTTGGTGGAAATGTCATCGCAAAACTAAAAGTTGACATCCGTGGGCAAACATCAATTTAATTCAGTATGAGAAAAAGACACAGACAGTGACTCTAACAGAAAACATTTTCACAGCTCCATCTCTAATGAGGAGTGTTCATTGTAATGTGATGACACGCAGATAGATGCTCATAGGATGGATTCAGCACACATATTAGACATGCCAGAGTGGCTGCTGCTAAACTATAAATGCATTTGCCCTAGATCCCTGTGACGCACTGTATGAAATATGTCCTGCCTGACCTATATCTGGGACATATGCTACTATATACTGTATACAGTACTGTTATAATTCAGCTTATAATAATGTTCTCATTGCATTTCACGTTTTCTTAACTGTTCTCTCTCACCTCTGCTCTCCGTCACTGTCCTCCAGCTCCAAAACCTGCTTCTGCTACTCCCACCAAGCCGAGCTCTGCTGCCTCACCCAAACCCCCAGTTTCCAAGACAACCAGGTAGGTGTGACATTTGAGTAGAATTGAAGCCTCACCCAGACTAGAGTGTGTGTCTGTGTACATGTCCAAGCACACACTAAACTGTGTGTTTGTAGATAGCGCAGGCTGCTGCCTGTAATTGCTCCATTTCTCAGACATCCTCCAGGCAAAAATGTTCTAAGTGGGCTCCTTTTATGAATACCCTTTCCAATGATTTGCTAGAAAATCATCAAATTTGCACCAGAACAGCAGCAAATCCGAATAAATGACCATATATTTGAGTGAATAAGTTCAGCGTTATAAAGCTTCTCAGTGCCAAGTGCAAAGCAGTTAGTTCAAAAGGCTTCACTTGGCTACAGGTTCAAAGAGGACGCTGTTTAAGAAAGAACACCCTGGAGGAATGAGGGACAATGATCTCCCACATAGCGGGTTCGAGGAGCTGGGCATAAGTAGGCCAGCAACCAGCCAATGTCAGAACAAGCCTTAGAGGAATGCCTCGCAGGGTTTCATCAGAGCAAGCATTATACAGCATTATTAATAAAACAAGTTTTGGGAAGGGCTTTAAAGAGGGGAGGAGGCGCAGTTTGATGAATTAGCTGAGAACAAGACAGTGCTCTCAATGTTTTAACTTCTTCAGAATGAGCACTTATTTGTGTTTCTGTAAGGCAGCATGTCTTGCGTCAGTCTGTGTAGAATCAGCATGTGTTTCTCACCTTAGTCACAATGTTTGCATGGTGTTGGATCCTGAGGTGATTTGGAGATAAACCAGGGGAGGAGGCTGAAGGAGGCCTTTGTCTGAGACTGTGATGATCATAATCAGACAGAGCCTTTGGGAGTCTGACTGCTCCATGAATAGCTCTTCTCTCTGTTTGTTCGTTTGTCTGTTTGTCAAAGCAATGGCTGCTTTCTTCCTTACTATTATGTCACCTAGTTGGTATGTCTATGCACATTGCTGAGTCGGAGGCAGTGCATCAAAGAGATTGGACCATTCCGAGCAAAGATCTTAAATAAATACTGGGCGAACAACCGCACAGCGCAAGTAATCCCAAATGGTAGAACTAAACCTGAATATTCAACGATGCAGATATTTGTCCATTGTGTAGGTATTTGTTCTTTATTGTTTTTGTACGTATTTACACCTCAGCAGTGAACATCACAGTTCAGTTCAACTGGGCAGTTAAACAGAAGACAAAATGCCTCAGCTGTGTGGGAACATTTAAAACTGAGCGACAACAAAACAAAGGCCAAATATGCAATTTGAAACTGGACTACCAGGGTGGTGCAACAAACATAAAAACTCAGGTGGATTCTGTTAGTAGTAGGTTATTCTTTGACAGTGTTGAAAAGGGAGAAGCACACTAGCTTTCAAACTTAGCTTAACTAATGTCTGTTGTCCAGTCGCGATGATGAAGCTGCTTTTATCTACCATTTAAACTGTAACATCACACATGCATAACATAATGTAATGTGATAACACCGGAGGCTAATGGACAACAAAGGTCTTGAGTTCATCCATGGTCTGGTAAATGCCGTCCATCTTATCGCATCCCTCCTTCAGAACAGAGCCGGTACGGAACACTGCAGCATGAGCCTGCATGGTCTTCTGCTTGTTGAGCCTGATGTCAGATGTTCTCAGACTTCCGTTGGCAAACCTCAGCTTGTCCAGGTTGGCCACAGACTCCTCTCCAGCACTGGACTTCAGTGGGGACAGTTTCTCTCCAGGTTTGTGCTCCTGAAGCAATTGTGAGGGCGCAGGCTCTACCAAACACCACCCGGTCCAGCAGTGAGTTGACACCCAGCCTGTTAGCACCGTGGACGCTGGCACATCCAGCCTCGCCGCAGGCATACAGTCCAGGCACCACCATGTCCTCACCATTAGTGTGAGTGATCACCTGTCCCTTGAAGTTTGTGGGTACTCCACCCATGTTGTAGTGAACCATCTGATAGTAGGCACTGATGAATAAAATGAGACACTAAGGGACAACAAAGAGTCAGAAATGACCACAAATAATACTGTAACTTGTAATGGGTGCATCCCTAAGCATCGCAGCCATAAGCCTTCTCAGCCACTGTCAATACTACACAGCAGACTCTACAGTTTCCAAAACTGATAAGGGACAAAAGACAGTGAGAGATAGCAGATGCCATGGTCTCCAAATGGTCTAGAGTCTGACACGCCCTGTCTGTGAAATGCAGCAATCTGTGAGGACCATGAGTTCTTTCAGTGTGTGTTTGTGGGCTCTGTATCAAAAATGAAGAAACAGGAACAGAGTAAAGGACAGTAATAGGGATATTATTGTTTTTCCTTTTGGCATGTTCCCCTATTCTCACTTCTGTTTAGTCAGTGACAAGATAATAACATGTGCCTGCTCAAATAATATAATACAATATAATAATTCAACAATAATAATAATGAAATGCGATACTAAGTTGCCAGGAGCCTTTTTCTACCTGACAACCAGGGCGTTTTCGATCCCCTCCCCCACTTCGTTCTCTGTGAGCCACGGGTAGCAGTTGGATTGTGGAGATTATGCTCAGATTACAGCTTCATACAATGGTTGATATGCAAACATCTCATTATGAAGAATTACACAAGGGCATGTTGGTAATCGCTAGTGCAGTGCAGACTATTCACTACGCGACCTTTATGAACTGTCCTGGTGATTTAATTTCTAAGTACAGTTGAACTTTATTGTGTTCCCCAGTTTTCAATGAGGTGTACTTAGTTAGTAACATAAAACACCTCAGCAAAAACACATACTCATCGTTAGAATGAAAATGATGCAAAATTTCTGTCCACTCCGTTCTGCCAAAAAATGACTTAGTTTACTAAAAATCTATTTTGAGTCCAATCTTTAAGCATGTAAATGAAGTTTTTAAACAAAAAAGGCACCTTTGCTAATCTGCTAAGTAGGTAATATGGACATTTTTGTTAAAAGACAGAGCTGAAGCTATTATTGTAATCAGGTCAGACTATGAGGGCGTATCTAAAGTGAAAACATGATGCATTGTTTTGTGTTTTTACTGTGGGAGTAAGTAATAATGTGTTACATACGGTGGATGTGTTGCCCAGAGAAGGATTTTGCTGCAGTAGACCTACATATGAATCCCCATGAGAGCGGTATTACTGACGACAGGCTTCTCTGACAGAACCCTGTAGCCTTGTAGGCATACTTTGTTAAGTGCGCGAGTGCACGTTAGCATTTGTATATGTGATGTGCTTTGACAGGCCCATAAATTTCTTCTTTAATTAGATTTTGCCCTTTTCCTACCTCACTCAGTCCTTAATTCAGGCCCGCTATCAGTATAGTGCTGGAGAGCTCGACAGACACATTAACTGCCGTATCAGACACACCCTTGCTGTAACACACACACACACACACACACACACACACACACACACACACACACACACACACACACACACACA
>OMNN01042432.1:0-12252 GCA_900302755.1 Chromis chromis
GGGCACCGTTCATGACTTTTCAAGTTATCTTGCTAACAAACAAACAAACAGCGGTGTGAAAGTTAAGTGGACCAAGCCTACACATACCTAATGAATTATTTAGTTTTTAGTTGTCAGATTTCACCCATCACTTCTCATGATGACACAATCATTGTATTTACATATTAGTGTTTTGTTTTCTCATTTCACCCTATATTGTGAAGCATTTTAAACATTTTTTTAAGATAAAAAAAGCCACAAACTACATCACTGATCATCTTTTTTGACATTTAAGCACAGAATAGTCCTGCCAATGATCTCTATGATAAGGTCTCTAGTGTTTTGCCCAGTTTATTTACAGACAATGCAGTTCAGTATCACTGCAAACCACAACCTTAGTAGTAAAAATAAGTTAAATAGTAAAAGTTAAATTAACACCTCTCTGACAGAATCAGCAAACCTGAACATTATTGTCTCCCTACTTTTTAAATGTGTCTCAGACCCACTGAATTGCATCAAAGTGAATAGTGGGATTCAAGAAAGAGGAGCGTAAATTACAGTGGAGCCCTGAACATGAATGTTTTTATTGATAAAACTGTTTTACTCAAAAGCAACTCATGTTGTGGCCTCTAACAGATTTGTAACAGCAACAAATGAATCACGTTGACGGAACTGCTACAAATGTAATTGTGCTTCAATCAACTGTATGACCTCAGCTCTACTTTTTATGAAGCTGGCACTTCCTGTTCACCTCACAGTCATTTACAGCACTAGCAGGAAGCAGACATTCGTCATCAGTATTCGGGGAATCCACATATTCACAAAAATGTTAACACGGCAAGTCAGCAGTGTCACCAGACAGAAGTGAGAGTCAGGTTTAGGAAGATTAACTGGAAAAACATGTGTAATGAAGACTAATATCCTTCCTCTGCCCCCTTCCCTAATTCTATCCACATTCCTCTGTTTGCAAGTGATAGACTGTTCAATAGCCAGAGGCCTGAGGGGTTGAGCTGATCTATTGTTGCTATTCATGAGCTGCTAGCGAATTTCAGAGGAGACCACCAGAGTTTTTAGGTGACCTACTTTAATTGTTATGTGAAACAGTGTGTGTGTGTGAAATCAACAGCGTGTCACAGAAAATTACACTTTGTCATTCATTACTACAAGCACCAGAGATAATGGACTCGGTTTGCTATTTTAAGGTGTCTTATGTTATCTGTATGGAATGTTGTTCTGCGTTCACGATACAAAGTGTTCTACTGGGTGCCTCCCTCATGCATCACCTTGCAGGAGTCCTCTGCATCGGTATCCCTGCTGTGTTATGTGACCGGCCTCATGCAAATGAATGGAGCTGGCTGCTAAAGTCAGCTGTCCTGAGTTGAGAGAGATTTAAGGGTTGGAATTTCTTCCTTCATGAGCAACTGAATGCAGCATTATGAATGTCTTCCAGGACATACAGTCTAAAACACGTGCACCTATCCACATATTGAAATGATAACATGTCTCCCCTCTTTACAACAGCTGTTTTCTCATTCCACCCTCTAAGAGTGGCTGTTTAAGACGAGTGAGCACATTTGATTTCTGACATGGTCGGATGATATATCTTACCAGCTTGTTTTGATCGAGCGTAACCTGTTCTGTAGGGCTTTGAGAGGATTTATGGTTTGTCCGATATGCATGTCAGATGGTCAGGGAACATCAGATAGGGGGTGTCCGTGTCACTTATTATGTGTAACTTTTTGAAACAGACAATCTGGCGTTCACAGCCTCTTCGTGCTGTGATCGACCAGCTGTGTGAAGGTCACAGAGGCACAGTGTCCTTCTCAACCATTTGTGGCACGTTTTCCAACCCGATGCATCGCTTTCAGTAGCCATGTTTCAATAATGTATTTTTATGTGCATTTTTATTTTATGTCAGTTTTGCAAAAAACATTTTTACACTTGCTTGAGGTGGTTTTTGATTTCTTCATAAAAGGAGTCAATGCACCTAATGAGAGATGCTAACACCTTTCCTTCATTAGGTCTGACATAGCAAAGATTGATGAGCTGTTTCCACCTTTTCTCACATAAAAAAGTAACTATAACTTTCCCACTTTAATCAATTCCTGATAACTTCTCTCCATTTTCTCTAGTAGATGGTAAAACTTTTGTTTCTTCTTTGTGTGTGTTTTTTTTTTTCAGCAGTTAGCAAACAGCCACCCCACTTCTCAATTCCCAGTTTGTACATCCTTGCTTCCTCTCCTCTTAGTCCCTCCCACCAGAGATGCGAATGGAGGAGGTGAGGAAGTGACATGAGGAGAGAGGAGTCTAGGCAACAGGCATTTAACAAAATGAGGCATCCTCACCTCGGAGCTGTTGGGTCAAAGTGACGTCGGGTAAATATGATGTGTGGTACAGCTGTATCACTTATCCAGTGTTTTGTTGCAGCCAATTTTATCTTTGTCCGATGAGTAGAACAGTGTTTGTGAAAGGTTACAGTAGGATATGCATTTACTTTTAATTCAATTCACAATGTGGCATAATGTGACGAGATATAAAAGAGGCACGACCTACAAAATTGTACTATAAAAATAGAGTGACTATATTCTGACTATGTGAGTTCTACAAGGGTACTTCAAAAAGTTCTCGGTCTCACCCACAAACAAAGGGTGTAACTCCCATTTTGGGGCATAACTGCACACCATAAGGTCTTATATCAGTGTCCACTGAGACTCAAAGGTTTGTCATTTCTTTGCAAGGAGAGGACAGCTTCAAGCTGCAGTGCAGTGTTGCTCCAGGACAATGCATCCATCCACACAGCTCAGGAAGCTTTCCTCTTTTTTCTTTGATTGCTTCAAACATTTGAGTTTTTGTGGACAGTGGTTGTTTCCGGCTGAGGCTAAGAACTTTTTAAGTACCCTAGTGTAATACACACATCTTTATCAGTCCTTCTCCCAATATGGTTTGTAAATTCCAGTTGTGTGTCACACTTCTTTTATGTGTACGGAAAACACTTTACAGAGGACACATCAAGGATACACCTGTGCATCTTTGCTCATAGCCTCTTCGATCCTCGAGATGCATTTTAAGAATTGAGACATATTTAATGTATTTAATCTCTTATGTCAGCTGTTATTGTCCATGTTTAATGTTGTCTGATTATGAAAACAATGTAAGAAGCGGGAACAGCTGATCAGTCTTGTGATTCAAAGGTACGATACATGAGTACTTATTCAGAAAAGATGTTTCCAACTCTTAATTGGAAAAGTCATAAACTACAATAACTGCTAAATTGAGGACGCTTTTGAAAATGATTTTCATTAACTTTATTGCAATACCTTAACAAGTGCATTAAAGTACCTTGTATAAACACAGCTACCAAAGTGAAGGGAAGAAATGTAAAGATCAATGTTCTTGAACGTACCTAGAGATATCCATCATCACCAGATAGAGAGTAGATGCAACTCTTCTTAATAACTTGAGGTTCTTAATTTTGTCGGCCTGCATCAAGATTGGATTGATGATGATGCAGTACGATTCAACTACAAAAGAAATCTAAGAACTCTTGTCAGTGAAAAAACTTAAGATCCTACAAACTGACGCTACAGCTGATTCTTGACAAAGAATGGGCACTATTTATCTAAACAGCTATAAAGATGAAATTGTCTGCCTTAAAATCTGACATGGCGATAAACAGAATTTCCTTTTCAGTCTGCAAATGTACACTGTCTGTGCTGCTTTAATAACACTGAGGAAATCATGCTCTTACTGTAGTGCACTTTATGTTCGATCCTGGAATAGGAATGCCTCCTGTCCTTCCTGTTTGTTTGTTTTATTAACAGTCTGGGACTTTGTTTTACTTTGGCTTAGCTTTGAGCAGTTGCTTTTTTGGCCTTACAGGTTCAGAAATTCCTTCTGGGGAAATCCCTCAGGTTTCAGCCACTCACTAACAAATGCAGTGGATTACTTCCTGGAGCGCCTTATCTTTGTGTGGGTTTTGTTTGTTTTGGCAGTAATGTCAAGGTATATTAACAGTATTTAATTCCCTTTTATAAAAGAATGTATTTAACATTTTAACAATGAAAGCAATCTTCTCAACTGAAGCATATTTTCTTTTTTTTGGCACAGGCAGAGAACAACTACTACTTAAAACAGCACAGGGAAGTTATAGTCAGGGCCTTCATGTTTAAGGCAGATGTAATCACAACCATGTGGAGCGACACCATACTAGACCAGGACCATCTATAGAATATGCACACTTTGTTTGCTTGTCCACATTAGTTATTTTTTTTCTATTTAACAACTCTTTGCCTCTGCATGACCCACTATATTCTTCACATCTGTGAAACTGTACTGGAAGGTGATGGTGGTGGTTCACAGCGCTGTCTAACCCTGACTGTGTGTGTACATATATTTACAGACTAATTAAAGAAAAAAACCTGAATAAGAGTGCTAATGCTTCAGTCGCATCATGTCCTGTATTGACAGTCACCCTCTGGAGGAGTTGCCCTTCTCTTATTCCTTACTTATTGCACTAACGGCGTGCACCATTGACACTGAATGTATGTTGTTGACCACAGTTTCTGATTTCTTTCCAACAGATCTAAAATACAGGTATTGCTCTAGTCCCTGCTCTAATTGAAACACTGACCAGCTGTGCAGTCTTTGGGACTCAAACTCCTGCCATCTGTGCCCCAACAATAATAATTAACTAGAACTGCTCAGCATTTTTATAAATGCCAAAGAGTATGATTTCATGTTAACTGCTTAACTGTGCCAGGCAGTGTGTAGTCTGACGCACCAGAAGTAGGATACAGGTATAAGCCACCGCACCGCACCACAATTTTTCCTCCTAAAGCAGAATGATAGTGTGGTGCAGCCAGACCAATTTGTTCTACACAACAGGCTGGTAAACCAAGACTAGAGTTTGGAACCATGTGTATTTTCTTTCTCTACTTACTTATTCAGGTTTTTGCCATCTATATATATGGAATATCTTTTAAACCTCCCTCCAGTAAAGTAAAGACTAGAGAGATTAGACTCCCTCACAGACTTGGCAGGTGGTGGCCCAACACCTTACTAACACACTTAATACTGGTTTTCCTTTAATTTGTCATGCATCTATGTGTACATTTTGCTTGAGGTGAAGTCTTTTACTTCTGTTTATTATCAGCTCTATAGTTTAAACTTGAGATTCTGCAAAAAGTAACTGATGATGAGCCACACATTTCCTGACCAAACCACAGGGGGACATTTACCGTGAGTGTTTTATTCTCACCTTCCTCATGTTCTCTAGTTCGAGCTGTTTGGCCTCGTTGGCCGTCTGCAGCTCCCTCATCCTCAGCTCCAGCTCCTCCTGTTCAGCCTGCTGCTTCAGTCGCAGGTCCCGACGCTTCTGTCGGGCCTCACGGTGCGGTGCTGGTCGGTCCTGACGTAGCAGATTCACACAGGTCTGAATGGCTGAGAGGGAACATGGAAGGGACATAAAAATCATTTTATGAGTTGATTCAGAGATGTGGTTTTTGTTCACTCTTTGTTCAATGTATGTACACAAAAGGTTTGTTTTACAGTTTTTGTTTTTGAATTTGAATTTTCAAGTTGTAGATTAACTGTGTAAAACTAACAAAAGTGTCTTTGCAGCTGTGAGAGTGAATGAGTGTTAACAATAACCTGAGTCACCACAATGAGGCATACAGCAGCAGAATTCAATCATTGTAATCTGATGAGTAATAAGAGGATGTGTCTTCTCACACTCACCTTGGATCCACTCCTGCTTCTTCTTCTTGTCCGACGCACTGATTTCAAAGCTTTTTTGTGATGACCTGATGAGGAAGAGACACTTCTTTCCGTCTTTATCTTGTAAAGGCTGCAAAGAAAAACAATATGTACAGATTTTACCAACTGAAAAGAGCACAGATGTGAACAAATATGAGGAATACACAACAATATTGGGGATGCACTTAAGGTCCACTCAATCAGCTGTGCTGATGTACACATAGTTTAATCAGTTAGTAAGACACTGTTACACTGATCCCAGTGCCAAGAAGAACAATTTCATGTTCATTTTCTTTAATACTTAGAGCTGTTATCTCTCACCTACTGAGCTTTGACTCTGATTGATAGCGCGTAGGGTTGACATGGGAATCAATCCCCTAATCTAAAACATTTTGTGTTGCAATATTCAGCTGTCTGTCAGCTCTATGGCCTTGACTGCTATGAAAGGAAGGGAGCGGAAAAACAACTGAAGATTGTATTCAGACAACTGAAGAGTTTTATTAAAAACAGCAAGTTCTTGCCTCCACACTGCAGTTTCCATCCAACAGGATGTCTCCTTTCTTTTCAGCCAGGTCCTCGCCAACGTAGTAGGAGATGGAGCTGGGCTTCAGCATGAACCAGCGCTCCGTCCAGTTCTTCCTCTTGTGACCTTTTTTCATCATGTATCCCTGCAGAGAGAAAGGAGGATGTGAATGGAGGTAATGTAAGGCAACAACTATGCTGACATTAGTGAGTTTCATTATGCTTTCATGTATGATACTCAGTGTGTAAATGTTTGTGAATGCTTTCTGTATTTATATGCTGTTCCTCATTTTAATTCATTTGCCTCTACATGACCCCAATAATGCATTCATGGAGATTTACAGCCCTGCCTCACAATTTATCATCCACTCTTTTTTAATTTTATGAGCCTCTTCTCTTTTTTGTTTGGTGCTGGTTGCTTTTTTCCTTCTGCGTATTTTTTAGCACTTCAGTTTTTTATATTTTCTAAATCTGTACACTTACATTTTATTCTTGCAAACCGAGTAAACCCTCAGCTGATGCGCTTTTATTTTTTTTCCTTATTACTGACAGAAACACTCATGTCACCCGACAAGACTTTCATGAGATTACCGTCTGATAAGAGACTTGATATGTAGAACAAGTTCTGAGAGTTTGAGCAATATCTAAAAACAGGTCTGATGTGCCTGTTAATCTGCTCATCTTTCAATACTTCTAATTGATTTTCAGCCCCAAGCAACTTGGTTCCTGAGTACAAATCTTTAAAAATGTGTCACAAACATAGAGTTTCTTTATTTTCCAAAACAGCTATAGTTTGTAGCAGCATTACTCAAACAGGACTAAATGGTGCGGCCTTTGCGAGGGTAGAAAAAAGAAGTGCTTTTGTTCACGTCACGTGTTACATTGAAGATTTTTTTATTTTTAAGCGGTGCATCTCCCACAGTTACTACTGTATACTGAATCAGTGCCTGCACAGTCTGACTCACCTGATGTAGGGAGTGGGTATAAGCCTGCCATTGGCCAATCATTTTAGACAGCTTTGTTCTTCCCTTCTGCTTTCTACGTTTGACTGTTTTCTAAATTCAGTCCAATACAGGAAACAACAATAACCTCCAGGCAGCAACCTAAGTTTTGCAGAGGATTTGGATTATGCAGTAAGGATGCCCTGATACTTATTTCTGTGAATTATCCATTTTATTCACAATGCTCACCTCCCTGTTTGCAAATGTTTCACCAAAACAATTCCATCTGTCACTATTTAGAGGGCAGCAGAATTATAGTGTGTTGTAGCCAGACCATTACGTTCTACAAAACCAGCTGGCTAAGTGAGACTAGTGCCTGCAAAAACTGAAAGCAACTAAAGATAATGGGGGCTTAGTGTTTGCAGACTTGTTGCCCACCTGTTTGAGCACATCCAAGATGAGCTCCTGGTAGACCTCGGTGATGCCCATGGAGAGCGTCTGGCGGTCTATGCCCTTACTGAATTGACCCAACCCCACCAGGCTGATGAGCTCCCAGCCACTCAGACACTGGTGCTTTGAGCTCAGCTTCAGCTTGTAGTCTTCGAAACGCTCCTCCACCCAGCTGCCCCCCATCGCCTCTGTCAGCTTCCGCAAGAAGTACTCGATCTGTGCGTGGAGACACTTGCATGATTAATCACAAAACACACAAACACATGCAAAAACTACATTCATAAAACATGCAAAAACATTTAGAATCAAAGATGGCTGTCACTGTTCTGTATTTCTCCTTCTCTTCGCCTCTACGTGAGCTGATTGCAGCATGTAAATGTACATTTCTTTTGCAAACAATCTTCCTGTGATTCAGCTCTGATGTTTGTTATACTCAACAATAAATCTTCCAGCATTTGTAAAAGAACAGGAAGCTGGAAACTTCCTTTTCTGCTCTTGAGCAACAGACGCTTTCAACTGGCCACTTGCTGAAACAGTGAAGCACCACATAATACAATGAATATACTATGCTGCATGTCTTACAGGTTGTTGTACAAAATAAAACCTGCTGTGTAGGAACTATATGAGCATTTAAATGAACAAAAGCCTCTTTAAACCACACATGACCGGAGTAGGAAGTTAAAATGGGCAGGCTAATTTGGCCCCATTTACATAAATTGATTCCCCTATTTTAGCATGTAACCAGTCACTTAAAAAAGCCATGGACCTAGCAATTTACACTTTGGATTCTTTCACACAATAGATAGTAAAGTCCAAACTTAATATTGTCCACAGTGGAACTAAAAAAAATAGTCACATTACTTTCTGCTAACAGTCCCACAATGCAATGTGCCACATTTTAAAAATGCAGAAATTACCCTTGTATGACTCTACACCTGTGGATGATGACAGTTCACCCTCTGAACTCTGAATTTGATTATTTATTCTACAAAAAATGCAACCTTGAAAGATATTTTTCTGCTCATATTTTTGATATGTTTCCATACTTCTCCTCCTGTCTGCCCTGTGTAAAACAGGGCTAACCCTCCAGTTCAACCCAGGTCAGCCTTATTTTTTCCTGAATTTTTGTCACATGACTGTTTGTTGCAGTGGAGTCACTAATGGCTTCACCGTATCACTGAGGTTTACAAAGTTTTTGTTGTTTGCAAATTCTGGTTTTGACTAATTTTTAAATGAGAAATGTAGAATGAAATGATTTTGATGAAATATGACATTTTTTTGGCATGTTACAGATATGTAGTTCAAGGACTGTTTGAAAGTGAACAATTTCATATTTCCCCCTATTAATAGTGTAATTTTGGCACTTTAAAAAAAAGATAGCATGCCTGTGAAACCCACAGGATGTTCTGGGGTTCCGAGGATTAATAAGTTCTTATCAGTAGAGATGGCTGTTCAGTTCTGGACATTAACTCGGTTTATTAGATCAGAGCCATTTTCCCCAAAAACACAAAAATACCCTCTCTTTGATTTTTAGGACTGATGTTGTGGAGAGCACTCACCTCCTCAGTGACGATGATCAGCGGGTACCTGTCCTCAGACAGGAAGTTGAAGATGCACCAGATCTTAAAGGCGTCGTCATCGGAGATGAGCAGCTGGCTTCGTTCCAGGTTCTTCCTGGAGCACAGTGTCCAGCACATCTTGTTGAAGTCCTGACGGTCAAAGTTATCTGTCACCTGTGGCAGAGCAGAGAACAGCAGCTGTAATGAGTCATGGGTTCCTGTTAGACACCAAAGAAGAACAGTTTGTTTTTCCAGAAAGAACAACAGTTTGTAGGGAGCCCAGCTAACAAGCAATGACACAGATAAAACCGTCTGACTTGGCAAAGATTTATCCTGTTGACACTATGATTAAAAAAAAAGATATTACTCATGGGGTGCATTCCAATACTCATGCTGCCATGCTATATAATATGCCAGAAAAAGTTTTAGTATGTCCCAATACATAATGCGTCAAATACAAATGACCCACAATCCTCTGCAGAAACATCACGTCACCATGTCTCATGCCAGCAGCTGTAGTACGTACAGAAAGCAAGGAGACCTTTGCAACGCAGCCATTGTCTTAGTCTGTATCTGAACCAAGTGGTTTCCAACCTTTCTGACCTATGATCCTTTAACACGAAGGACAAAAGTTTCATATTTCTATAAGTTGTCATTTAAACCAAAGAGTTTCCCATTTATTATGTTACAGTAAATATGCAAAGGTCAGAAAAAAAGAGCAATTCTTTAAGTTTCCTATCTCGGTGATCACTTCACAGCCTGTCTGGTGTGACAATACACAGCATGTCTTCAATTTTAAATACTCAAAGTACCTTTTCCCTGGGAACTTCCCACAGATGTTAGATGTCTTGTCAATGTTGTCAAAAGAAACGTTAGAGGAAACAAAAACTGGCCTTTTAAAAAAAATGTCTCGAGGGTTCAAATTCCAGAGCAAAATGGGAGGAAAGCTCTTGAAAAGGTACAATCAGTGCTGCGGAGGGAAATGTTTTCCTGGAGTCGGTGAACAGTAGCGTCTCCATGGAGACTGCTGGCAGGCTGACTGTGCAGTCGTGTGGATTAGAAGTACATCTTGTCCTGCTGGCAGTCGTCCCCTCAAACAAGTAACCAGCAAACCCCCCAAAACAACTCCCAGCCCTCGCTGTACATGCAAACTGATCCGAACATGAAGTGAACCGTGTAACTGAACCCATTAGGAGACGCATTTACTGTCTGCGATTGTCTGTTTGAAACCACCATTAGCATAGATGGTGTGGTCTTTACAATAGCAGTTTGAGCAGGCAGTGATCCAGTACCTGAATTCATAACATGAGACGTTCTCATTAAACACATGCATGGGCACAAAATAATACCAGTCAAAACAGTCTCACAGGTCAAGTGTCTGAGTAGGGATAAGTAGAGTGGGTATTTAAAAATGACAACACTATCATGGAATATTAGATTAAACTTAACATGTCTGATTAATGTAATTAAAACATGTATTTATCATGACACATAACATTGCACAGATGTTACTGTACAGTCCAGGCTGAAATCTGTCATGCAAGTAAGTAAGTTGTGAAAAAGCATAATTAAAATTGAAGGTTTGTAGTGATATAAAACTAATGTGTGATATGGAGAAAAGCTTTTATTATACTTGAGTTGGGATAGTTTTATTAAGACTAAGTCAAAAATAAGCCTGACTTTTAGCTTAACCAAAGCAAACACAGAGGTGTTAAGAAGTTCAGTAGGTAATATTATTACCTACTGAACAGCTACTAAGTTTACATGTAAACAAACGAATCTGGATTACAACTAAGCAAATTCCTGCTGCTGATCAGGGCTGCGTAAGAAGATTGAAAGCTCTGGGAAAAGCTTAAAAGTGGATCTTGAGTTCAGATTGTTTTGTCAAACTGAAGTATAGGTTGAAAAGGTTTCATGCTTCTAACACTCATCTGTTTGTTGGAAAGTTTACCAGACCTTCCATTAAAGCCACTTTCCTCAGCTAAATTTCTGCACAGTGACCTGTCAAAACAAATACAATGTGAAGCACTGGAAAGTGAGTGTGTGAGTTATTTTCACATCACAATGATCTTGTACTCCAGTGCTGCCTGGACTGTGCTCTGAGAGAGTGAAAGAGCAACATTCAGCGCAAGTGAATGACTGCGCTGAAGTAGTCTGAACTTTTCTAAGGCGACACAGGATCTGATGTAACTGGCTATTGTGCTAATTTAGGTTGAGTGCCTGTGTGGAAACCTGTGCTGGATTTTAAAATGACACTCCACCCAGAATCTGTGAAACACTCATCCTGCCAGCTTGGAGAGTGGCAAGGAAAAATGTACTTTATTTTTAAATCAAGAAAGATGAGCTGTGTTTAGTTTGAATTTGTGTCTGTTACAGTGGTTTCTAGTAGATACGTTTTCACAAGAAATATTTCTCCTGCAGTATGATACACTTTACTGTCCATCCATATGGTCAGCATGTTCCACATTATAATGATCACACTGTTGAGTCAAACTGGCATCACAAATTATTGCAATCGAGTTCATGATTTGTGTTCTGGAGGATGGATGCGACCAGGTATCAATATGTTCATATTTCACAATTCATAACAAATGTATAACCCCGTAACCCTCTCTCTTTCACCTGATCTGTTACTACCTCCTCTCTGCTCAGTCTCCTCCAAGGTTTCCCAACATTCAACACCCCACAGTTACGATTAGTTCAGTCATCACTGAAGGTGACGTATTGTTCCAAAGGAAGTGAGCACAAAACAAGTAGACTTCATGTCCACATAATAATTTTACAATGCAGCCAAAGTAATATTTTCCATAAGTTCAGACATGATGTTACGGCCACTGGTAGCAGTGGGCCATATTTGTTTTGTGGTGACCTTTTTGTTCTCCCAGTATGGTGTCAGGATGGCCTGTGGAAGCCAGCTGTGGCTGGTTTGGGAGCCTGCTCTGGAGCCCAGCTGCCAACCATCCTGGCTGATTGCTCGGGAGCAGAAGATCTGCACTCCAGCCGTTCTCCCCGCCTCCTGACCTGTGATTGGTCCACCACTCAGTTCC
>OMNN01042434.1:0-10255 GCA_900302755.1 Chromis chromis
CATCTTGCAGCTTTTTGAAGATGTGGAGTTTTACTCTACTAAGTGCCAAATAATACTTTCAGAGTCATACAGGATGAAAGAGAATAAATGCCAGCTTTTATGTGTGTGCAAATAAAAAATAAAAGCATACCAGAGGGGATAGAAATACAAATTTGGGAATACTCCTTGGCATGTCTAATTATTTGTTGTTGTGTTTCCTTCATGTGACCACATGTCTTTGTAATGGATTGTGGACATGTTATGTGTCGGTATACACTGATGGAAGGAGTCACTAACAGCAGGCCAAGTCTTTGCTTTGGTGCCAAAACCTCAGTTGACTGTAGCCGAGCCCCCAAAATCCTTCTGTCAAACAGGCCATCTGTCATGCGGTTTCTGTGCCGTTTCGAGCCCCAGGTCAGCTCACACCTTGCAAACACAGCCAGCCAACCAGCCAGCCGCTGGGACATGCAAAACACACACACTTACTGACACATGAATGCAACATTTTCCCACCCTGGCACAATTGCCTGCTTATGCATGGTTGTACGAGAGCGACCGTTCTTTTGGCTGAGTCAGGTAGGGACTCAGAGAGGTGAGGGTTGCAGGTGAGTGGGAGAGAAAACAAAGGTGTTTTGGTCATTTCCCCAGAGAGCGGGAGCTGGGGAATAAAGAGGGGGTACATGACTATGAAAAGATAGCAAGGGTGAGAGAGCGAGAGTAAAGCTGGCCAGCTGTGAAAGACTGCAGTCATTCCTCACTCTGAGCTCCATACCTGCAGACTCAATGAGCCATCCCACGCTGCAGCAGGGCCAAAGCCATGCGATTTCTCAGGCTTACTCAGCCTTACTGTGCCCCTGCAGCAGCAGTATCCAGGGCCTTGTAGTGCCAGGACTCCACAAAGTCTACTTCCCCTGCCACGCTCCACGGGAGAAAGGATTGGTCAATGACGCCGTAACTGTCAGAGTGTCAGAGGAAGTATGAATGCGACAGGGGAGAGAGCTATTCTGTAGGTGTCGGACTCAGCAAAATTATTAAGAGTTTTAAGTTTCTGTAGGGTGCTAATTTATCAGCTAACGATCGGAGCTAAAGCTCTTTGATACTTTGACTCCTTCACCTTATTAGTCACGCTAACATCATGCCTCTGTAGGGATGACAGTATTGATCTGTAGATGAGCCCACCGCTCTGTTCAGACAGAAATATCTCATTACAACTTTAGGACGGATTACTATGGTACTTGGCACAGATATCAATGGAGCCCACAGGACGGAGCCTAGTTTTTATGATTATCTAACCTCTCCTGTAGCGCCACCAGCAGGTCAAAGTTTTGATTTATCCTGTGAAATATCTTAGCATGTGCCAGATAGATTAACCTTAAATTTGTTAGACATTCATAGTTCCCAGATGATGAACCCTGTGACTATCAGTGGACTTTCATTAAATCTGGCAACGTTTACATACTCAACGAAATCCAGCGAAAAGGCCATCTTTTTCCACATCTATGTGATGCAGACAGCAGACAGGGCCGCGGTTCTATTCATATATGTGCATTAAACAAAGGATTGCATCACCACATACGTCGCTGCGTTGAACATTTCCACATAAGGACAATGGTAATTTTTTCAGACTGCAAAAAGAAGAGCTTCTGTGCTTGATGTTTTTGGCAGAACAAGAAAAAGTAAAAAAAAAAAAAAGAGAGAGAGAAAATATAAAGTGCGTCCACATATCAAGACTGTGACAAAGGATGGGGGATACAGTACATTGGTGCAAGAAATGAGAAGCATCAACAGGGAGAATCATCACCAGTACTCTTGGGAGGCTGGCTCAAAGTTCAGTTAACTGATGTGTTGTATTACTCATCATATCAAACACAGAAAAACACACAAGGCTCCTGTGGATGCTTCGGAAAGGCTGTACGCTTTGCAGTTAGCTAATGTTAGCATGCTAGCAAGCGAAAGTTAGATGGTGAACATAGTATTATACCCGCTAAACATTTAAATGTTAGCATTGTAGCTGGTAGCATTTTAAAAATGAGGGGTTAAGAATGTTCTTTTTTGAAATTTAGGACATTTATTTATCTTTTGCACTTCACTTACAAGATTTTTTTTATTCTACTCTTTAATGTCCTATACTGTTTTAGCTAATCTTACTTTTTCAAATCTGTCTTTTATATCTTGTAGGCCATATGTAAAACACTGAATTGCTATACTGTTGAAAGGTTCCACACATATAAACTTGCATTGCCTTACATGCTGATGTTAGCATTTAACTCGAAGCAGTGCCAGAATAGCCTCACACAGATGTCAGCATGGTTATAGACGTTTAGTCTTGCTCTAACAGATGAAACAAGTCCACACCCTGCATTTTGGGAAAATAGAGTACTCCTCAGATTGAACTTTATACTCCCTGCTCTGTTTTCTAGCACCATGATGAGAGTTTCCTCCATCTTTATCTTATCCTTCTCGGTCTGTCCAGTCCTCATCAGCCTGATACAATGCAATATAGAGGTATTATAGAGTGTTTTCGGGGCCGGATCCATCCAAAGGTAGTGAATGAATGGACTGAGTGAGATAATGAAATGCAGCACCAGAGTCCAGGGGGGTCATCTTTCTCGCTTTCTGCCGAGATTCTGGCTGGCTGTATTTGTCTTTGTCCTCCCCTCTATGGCCCATGATGGATAGCAAAAAGAATATGGCTGATGGTGAAAGTTTTTTTTCAACTCTTCTTCTTTTTTAGTGTCTTCCCCACCCCACCCCTATCACCATTAGCGAAGTGGCAAAGTTAAGGGCTGGAGAGATGAACTCTGTGAAATTCAATCATGGGAATTGAAGGTTTGGAGGCGTAAGGTCTTGGCCCCATGGGCAGTTTGGAGATTGCTTCAGATTAATTAACGTCAAAATGGAGAGGGTGAGGCTGAAGAGAACAATTATGTATGTGACTGGTGGGCACGATGTTCGCTATTCACAGTAAAGAGTGTAGTCTGCTGATTTTCGTCTGTGTGTGTTAAGAACATATTTTATTCCCAGTCAGTAATTTTGAGAAGCCAAAAGCAATTTAAGTGGAGATAGAGTAGGCAAAAGCTACCCATGGCTAAATGGATAGAAAAATAAAGCCACTTATGTAAGTACTCAAGGCGCCTATAATCCAGAGAAGCCACAGTGGGGAAAACTACCACCATCTCCTGTGCATTGTAATCTTGTGAAGGCAGACTTTGAATTATAAAGGGAATACCAGTCAATTAAATAAATTAGATTTGATATGTAAAGCTTGAAATTGTACAGTCACATTATAGGTCTTTACATATGAACCACCACATGGCACCTATTGTGAGTATTTGAGTGTAAAAATGTGTTTTTAAAGTGGATCTTGTATTTCTATGGCAGCGCTGTCAGCTGAAAATATACCCTTATCTGCAGACTATCATACTGCAGTCACAGCCACTTCCTCACCTTTTCCATTGCATTCTTAATGGGGGATGACATCAACGGTGCAGCATCACAGATTAAGCAGACAAATAAACGGCGCTGTTCACCAACACTGACCAAACTGTCTCAGGAAACTGGAAAAAATCGACTAATTTCAAACGCAGCAGAAGCAATTTGTTTCTTTCAACGCCATGTTGAGTTTCAGGATGATTACACTTCTGCCTCTCACTGCATGGTACAGTCTGTTCACCCAATGCACACATCCACAAGTATGTGTCCTCATCAACTGAGGCCACTGGCATCATTCTCACAAATATTAATACATAAACACTATATGTGCAGAGCTATGCACACATTTTCAGATGTCCCTGATATGTTTTCTTGACTCTGTTGTTCTCACACTCAAACATAAAAACACTATCAGTCCAACCAGCCCAGAAGGAGTATGTATTTGCATGAACCGTGAAGCACTCTAAGCAGGTGTGCACAGGAAAGCAAGATTGGTCTTCTCGGTACGGTGCATTTTTATCTTGAGAGTTTTTGGAAACCTTGACTCGCGTGTGCATCATAGGTCTGCAGAGGAATCGAAAAATGACAAAAATCTTAGGAGCTTTTCACAGTTTGCTAGTCTAACAGGTAGACACAGCCGGAAGAAACTGCACTTTCAGATTGAATGTTTAACCTGCATTAAAATATGTATGCGCTCAGTAAATCTCGCACATTGCAGTCTTTGCATTCAGAGCTGATTTTTGTATCCTTCAGCTGACTGTGACTTTCATAAACTGCCCCATTAAAGGAAGGAAAATAAGCAGCGAGGCTGACAACAGTCACCGAAACTTGCATTAACTGATAATAATCAAACTCATTACTGGGATATTATCGTTTCTTATTATTCTCAGTAATGCAGCCTGCAATATGGGAGAAGAGCTCATTAGAAAGGAGGCACCATAGGAAATACAGACATCCATCATTTCTGCACCGCTCCTTTAGGGGCCAGCTGCCGAGAACTGTAACATACTAGTCATGATTCTCGTGAGAAACTAGCTTTGTTGACAGGCAAAGGGGCGCTTGGGTAATTGTTTTTGCCCCACGTTGGACAAGTTAATTAATTTCAATTACTGGCAGCTCTCCAGTCGGAGGTTAGAAGTCAGAGCTAAGCCAGACTGTGTGGAGGAGGTAGAGTCTAATATTTATTTGTCCTTTTATCAAAGAAGACACAGCTGCATGTTGAGTTTCTGATTTGGCTGTGAATGTGTTCAGACAGACTTCTCTCTGAAGTTGTCTTAAGAGCTGCTCTGCCTACTGATGGAGGGAGTGAGCTCAGGAGAGTCTCGGTGTCTTCACACAGTAGAGCTGGAACCGTCAAAATGGCATTATAAGATGTAGGCACCTGCTTGTTTTCCAGAAAAATTTAGGCCACTCGGCAAAAAGGAAGAAACACTTTTGCTTTGGCTTTGAACGCTCCCTCCCCGCGGAGTCACTTTCACCTTTTTTCCACATCTTTGAGGCATGCCTTTGGACAAGTTAGAAGTAAACGTCTGAGCACTTCAGTCAGGGGTAGACTAGACAGACTATATGGAGGCAGCTCGTATGAAGTAAACACTTCTAAAAGCAAGAGTTCAAATGAGAACAAGAGTACTGACAGTTGGTAGTGGCTGAATGGTGCAGGCCAGGCTGTGGAACAAAACATCATCAAATGCTGGAAGAAAAACAATATAATCTGGTCAGCAGAGGGCTGTGAGTGTGTTAAATGGGCAATATGCAGTGTCACGTCAAAGGCAGTGACATGGATATTTAAGAATATATAAGAATGTAGGTCTGCTGTTCTGTCTAAAGATCTCACCTTCCAAACGTTTATACTTTTTGTTCAAAGCTTATTTTAAATTCTACTTGACACAGTACTATATTATAAATATTTAGGAATTTTGTTGAGTACAGATTGTCCTAAAAAAAAAAAAATCTTATCGAACACTTTGTTTAAAAAGAGTCCACAGCCATACTGGTTCTATAAGATTCAGTCAGTCATTTGTTGGTAGTGGTACATGATTTGCCTCTGGGAGATAATAAAGACGTCACTGATTACAACATGCTAACAGTAACAAGGCTAATATGTCAATGTTAACCATATTTCTTTTGCCATGCTCACATTTGCTAATTAGTACTGAAAAAACGAAGAGATCAGCAAAGGTTTTAAGTCTACAGTTCATCCTGAGAAGGACATGCATATCTGACACAAATTTCATGGCAATTAATTTCACTGGATCCCACTCGAGACATTTCACTCCAAACTGCGAGAGGAAATTTTGGGTGATGACCAAAAGGCATTAGGATACATCTTCTGAGCTGGCAGGCCGAGCAGAAAGAAGCCGGAAGCCTTTCTGGGCACCATGGATGTCTGTACCAAATTACATGACAGTCCGGCCAATATTTGAGATAACCAATTAAAAAGAAAAGTGTCAACCTCGTGGTGGGGCGAGATGAAAAGTCAGGGTGGGATTACTGAAGTTAGCAGGCTTGATCCTCTGGGGACCATGAATGTCTGTATAAAAATTCATGATAATCCATCTGTTAGTCGATTCAGTTTAGACCAAAGTATCACACCAACAGATTGAGACTGCGTTTCATGAAGCCACACTGCTGGCATGTAAAGTTTTACTAACCAGAGAAGAGACACTTTAATCAAGTTGACACTGTTAAGACTCCAAACTAGATCAAATCCTGGAGCCACTTTCTTGCTGTCAAGATGTCCATTATGATTGATTGACATTTGCAGCTTTTCAGTCCATAAAACTTATTTTGCTGTTGCAATATTCAAAATTACATCTCAGCAGTTGTTTTTAGCGAAAACAGCTTTAACAGTAATTAGTCATACATCGACTTCCTCAGAACCAGTGTTCAACACCTAATGGTGACGGCTCCATATGTGAGATATTTTCTTAACTGCTGCCAAGAGATGAATGCTGTTTAAGTTTTAATAAGAGGTAGAGGCATGCAGCTTCCAAAGCTTTTTTATTATGGATTATATATATTATATTTCTATATGAATCTTGCAGAGACATATCAGTGAATATTACAAGCTGTTTGCAACAGATTTAAAGAATTAAATATTTATTTTCTCCCAATCTATTATTAATTTAGACGTTCATCAGATGTCTGGGAGAGTCAACAGCAGTAATGCAGGGTTTCTAGAGACATTAGTCTCAAGCCAATCATTTTCAGAAATTTTCATTTGTTTTTATAAGATCAGAGTGTGTTGCATCGCTCTCAGAGGTGATAAGATGGCACAATTTACGATTGTAAGTCTACATTTCGAGCAGCAACACGCAAATTATTTCTTAATTGTATGCTTGCATGCTTTCCCTCAGGAAGGCCACTGATTTCCCAAGTGTGACATCTTGGTTGGAATGGGCCACAAAATGAATAAAGAGCCTGACTTTGGTGCTTTGTCAAGCCAAGCGCACACTTCTCACCCCAGCAACACGTGTATTACCATAATAGCTACATGGAGCCCCATCAACCCCTTAATTGATTGGCTAATTGCTCAGAATCCCTCAACTGTACCCCAATGACCGACTGGTGTCGCCTTAGGGATTGTGGGATTTGTGTCAACATTTCCCCATGTCATCCCATTCATTCCTCTCTTCCTGCTACTCTTCTACAGAGCGTGAAGCATGAGATTGGATTTACAGTGTAATGGAATAAAGCACATTGTTTCTCATCTGTGAGAGAGGAGGATGTAGCTGATAAAACCCCTTACTTGCCCAGCTGGAGGTTTGATCAAAGACCTTGCATACAGGGAGGCAGATTTGTGTTTTTCTTGCCCTCTTTCTAAGTTTACTTTCCCCCAGAACGGTTTTGGGTTTCATGGTGGTGTCGCTATCGATTTGCTCTGTTGTGTTGTGCCGGGTTTTCGGAGGAAGAGTAGGAGGTAATAAAGGAGGTCATCATCAGGCGATCAAAGCCTCTGATATGACAGGTGTGGTGTTTTCTCCGAGAAGTTTGTAATGCAATTTGTATAGAAAGAGACATGATGAAATTCATACTCCGTGGTTTAGGTCATTGTTGTGGCAGCTGTGATAAAGTTTAGTCAGCAATAATGCCATCCCAATGTGAAACTAAATCAGGAGGAATGAAATTAGCCGCGGTTCTTTGAGATTTTCAGAATGTCCATTTTTCTCTTTGACTCCCAGCCTTTCATTTCTATTCACTGACTTTCATCTCAATGAATAGAATGCCATTATCAGTTAATTAACTCTTATCTGCTTTACTGTTACAATGATAACATTTTCCAGTGTCACACCAAGGCACAATCTCTTTAAGTTACAATGTCGCAGCCGCCGTCTATTACCACAACTTTATTTTTATTTCCATATGCACGAGGTAAAAGCAGAGAGAAGAACATCTATTTGTTCCGGCAGAAGCAATGAGAGCGGAAGGTCAGACTAGATGTAATTAGTCGGAATCCTAATGACTTCTTTCGGAAACTGGCTCTGGCAGTCTGTCGCTCAATTTATGCTCTTGACTTTTCAGTTGCTCTTTATCAGTGGGATAATACAGAAGTTAATCGCTATCTAGTTACAATGTACAGCACTTGGATGACACCTGCAGGTGCCTCATTCAGGAAATAATGTAATAATAACAACTGGAATTAGCATTTTAATTGCTTTGTAACGGGTTGCGCTTCTGTCCATACCGGTGTAAATGAGACACAGAGTAAGTAAAGTCCTTTACCTGATTCTTTGTGCAACCGAACACAGAATAATACCTTTAAACCAATTTAAAGGACTGATGTTCATCTAAAGAGAAAGTGGGAAGAACGGGTGTTTTCAGACAGAAGGCTTTGGCTTGATTTAGCCTCTGAAAGCTTCATTCCAACTGTTAACTCCTTTCAAGACTGAAATAAGGGAGTAATATTCCTCACAAAACCAGAGAAGTTAAAGAGACAGGAAGATACAAAGACAGGATAAGACTAAAGATGTTTTTGTAACTGGGCCTGTGCTAAAAAGTTGAACTACAAAAAATAAATTGGCAAAATGTTATGGTAGCACCGTTAACTGGTCAGACAAACAGTCATGGTGCTCAAAAGATTTATCCTAATGACTTTGCTGTAAAATGTGTCAACAACTATGAAGTACTGTTAAAAAGTTTAGATTCAGTTGCTGTTGAGCATGAACAGAGCGTCATGGCATGGACAAGCATGTGCAGGAGATGCGAGCACTAACTCTTGCGCGTCAAGACTCCAGATGGCGTTACACAGTCAACACTGGGACCTACGTATGTTGCATGTGTTTTTGTAACAGCTTGCAGGTAGCATTTGTGATTTCACTATGGACACGTTGCAGAACTGTGTCAAAATCTGCAAGGACCTTCATAAACAGGTTGAACCAATCTTAATGTTGTGATTCATCACAGGTGACGAAAATTGGGTCTACAGCTAAAATCTAGACATCAAACAGCAGTCTTCAATAGAAGAATCCCACAGGCATTGAGACCGAAAAAGGCACGTCAGAGTGCACCAAGAGTGTGCTTGGTGTTTTATTCTACATTCACAGGATTGTGCACCATGAATTTGTCTTTGAGGGTCAGACGATCAGCATCTACTAACACTGTAATGTCCTGAGGTGTCTGTGCTAGAACATTTGGAATTCATGGGTGAATTCCCGCTCACAGGGCATTAAAAACGTGCAAGTTTTTTGGTTGACCAACATGGTCTTTGCTCTCCACCTGCTCGACTCACCAGATTTGGCACCCTCTTCCTCTTCCTAATAATAAATTAAATTAGGTTGAATTATAAAGGTTGAAGTTCACTGTTTTGACACAGTGGGTGGAGGAGATCCAGCGCAAGTTGCAGATTGTGCTTCACGTGAGAGAAGAATGGGAGTTGTAGGGAGTCGTACAAGCATGGCAGGAGCACTGCAGGAGCTGTGTATCCCTGCACAAGGAGACTACTTCAAAGGGGATTGTGGCTAAATTTAAATCAGGTTTTTGTTTATTAGGTGCAGACTCTGAATTTCTTATTGCACCTATTGTAGGATGGATTGCCATGATTTGAAAAAAAAAACAAAAAAAAAAAACTGTAACAACTTTGGTGATCCCTTGACCTCCTCCCTCCTCAAAATTTCACATTGCAGTTCCTAGTTTGGTTTACTGCCTGCAGACCTAATTCGACAGCTACACTTTGTATTTACTGCTAAAAAGCAAATGTCAGCTTGCTCACAAGCTAAACTTAGATTGTAAAAATGGCAACGTTATACCTGTTAGCAAACTAATTAGCATTTTAGCACTATCTACGTAACTGTTTTAGCACCTTGAAGCTAGAATATAGCTTAAAGCATCACTGCGACGTCTCACACAGCTGCTATCAACTGCTGCAGGTACTTAGTCTGGTGAGAATAAAAATGCTCCACAATTACTGATTCCCTGGATCTTTGGGTTTTAGTCTATTATTCTGAAATTTGAGGATTTAACCTTATTACACTACAAAGACATACAACAATGGTGCATTTTATTTTAAACATTTAGCAACTTGAACTCAAACAACTTTAAACTCACCAGATCTACATGAATACAGAGTAAGTATAGTAACACTGCAAACAAACCAGGCCTTGCAAAATCAACTACAGGCTGAAAGATGGCACCCTCATATTGTCCAATGTAATATTCTAAATAGATGTAAAAAGCCAAACAAAGGCAGGTGCTGACGAATCAAATCTTTTTATCTCATATCTTATTAGACAGAATCTCACACATCAGCACAGTTGGCCAACATGCCACATCAAAGAGAGTGTAGGAGTAGACACGTCCATCCTAATTAGTATGTTATAGTGCTGATCTATGAGTGATCTGAGAACAC
>OMNN01042457.1:0-14425 GCA_900302755.1 Chromis chromis
GAAGTGAATAACATTGATCATATTGGTACTATGTGGTGTTCTGCTGGAAAACCTTGGATTTTGGCATCCATGTTGATGAGACTTAGACACCCAAATAAACATTGTCCCAGAACAAACACACTCTCTCATGCAAATGGCAATCCCAAATGTCACTGGCCTACCCCTGCAGGAAAATACACCCACCACATGGCAAAAACATCAAACAATCAGGAACATCTTGAGGAACAAGGATGCAGTGGAACAAGTTTGATTGACAGAGGCCCCACTGCACAACCCAGAGTACCCAAAGGATCCACTGCCTACGTCCTGGTGCAGATGGTCATAATGTTATGCCTGATTGGTATATAGCAGGGGTGCCCAATCCTGGTCCTCGAGGGCCCCTATCCTGCATGTTTTAGATGTTTCCCTCTTCCAACACACCTGATTGTGTGAACACACTCATCATCAAGCTCTGCAGAAGCCTGATAACGATCCTGATCATTTGAATCAGGTGTGTTGGAAGAGGGAAACATCTAAAACATGCTGGATAGAGGCCCTCAAGGACCAGGGTTGGGTACCCCTGGTGTACAGTCTCTGCTTTTTGAGATGGAGAAGAGATTCTGGAAATTGCTGCAGCTGTTATAGTAAATGAGCTACAAAAACTGCAGGTATAGCCCACCTAAACTCTTCCAGCTCGGCATCACTCATAGTTCTTCTCTTGCGTCATAAACAGAAAAAAAATACAGGATCCTGACACATGAAATACTGTGGCACTGAAATACTATTGTTTGTGTTTATCTGAGTAGCCATTGTCATATCATTGTTATGATCTTACTTAGTAACTCGCTGACCAGAAGACAGTCAATACAGCCTTTTTACAACAGGTTTGTTAGCAGTTCATATGAGGACAAGCTCTGGGGAACACAAACAAACAAATGCTGTTGAAAAGTTAGTTGCAAAGTTCAAATCTGTTTGTCTAGTTATGTTGCACAAAGGTTTTGCCTAACATCAGTAAGTTTGCTTATTTACCTGATCAAGGACTATGTTTCAGGGTCACACTGTGACGCAGATATGAAATTTTAACAGACATAAATTTAGAGTCGATTTGTAAACTTAAGTAATTTGCAGAATGTCTTCATTTTCTATATTTTTAACTGATTATTTTACTGTGTGTTTGTGTTTCTTGTGTTGTATCTGTGTGCATTAAATGTATCTCAGTGATGCATAATCAATTGTACCACTAGGGAGGAATTAAGATGACCAAATTTGATGCAAAGGCCAAACATTTAAGAAATAGACCCAAAAATGTGAAGTTAAAAACTGGAAAAGAGGTGATGCAATGAAGTTCTAAGCCCCAAATGACATTAAAGCTACCTACTTGTGCTGTAATCAGATTTAAGGATGGAGAAAAGGAATGGTTTGGGGGGAAGTTTATCCAGAAAATACAAGCTTGTTACTTGAACTAATTAAGTTTTGCATTCACAGTTTTCTAGGAAGGATTTTCCATGTCAGTTAAGGTAAACAGAAAAGACCAATCTAAATGATGATTTCTTAAATATGACACAAAAGAACAACAGAGAAGTTTCATGTGCAGTTAGCAACTTTATTGTAAAATTCTCCTTACAGATACGGCTTCTTCATTATGTAAGCATTGCATGACATTTCTGACTGTGTTAATTAGTATCGATTTCACTTAAAGCACTGGTGATCATTTCCATAATCTTCTTTTGTCCACTTCGACTGTTGAGGAGATCGTCCAGTTGGCCCCAATTAACGGGGCCCATGGCATTCATGTTATCACTCACGTCAATGGCCTTTCCTTCAGAGTCAGACTCTTCTGAGCAGAAACCTGTGGGGTAGAGAGCTGTGAATTAATTTCATGTGTTTCACGGAAAATGAATTTTATGAATGCACAGACTTGTTGAAACAACGAATCAAATCACTGCTTAGAGATGTAAACAGTGATAATCAACTCTTTGATGGTAACCATTCACTTAGGTGTGACTGTCCCTTATCTGTGCCGTCCTTCCTCGTATAGATGGCAGAGGTGTATGGCAAGCTTGTAGATGTTATGCTGAAAGACTTGTATGTGTAAAATTAATGGGACCTAATTTAACTTCAGTTGCAGTTTGTTGTAAGTTATTTGACAAAATGCATTTTGCTACTTACTATGCTGTATTATGTTTGCTGTTAGTTACACTGTAAGTAAGATAACGCTGCAGCTGCAGTACACATAAAGACACAATGTACAAATTCTTTCGACTGGTAAAAATTAAAATATGATCCGTTTTCATCTGCATACATTACAAACATATAAGAAACATTTCACAATATAAGTAAAAGTAAAACACACTGTGCATATCCACAACCTTATTGAGCATGACAACACAACAACACAGTCATGGTTTTAAAGCCTTTATTACTGCACCGAGTAAATACCTTTTTCTGGATCCAAGATAACAGGTCTTGGTAATCTCAGACACGTTATTTGTTTCGTAAACTCCTTCATTTCAGTAACCGACAACTTAGGTCTCCTACCTGAGAGACAGAACAAGGGTAAGCAAAGGACCCATACAGCAGTACTGGCTGATGCATTGTCACTTCAGAATTTAAAACATAAGGAGACAGAGGCGTGGGGTCGGTAATATCTGTCTGTCTCCAATTTCAGTTTGCTGTATTTTGAAAGGTTAGCATATGTTTAACGGGAAGTTTCATTTTGGAAAGAAATTGTTTGGTAAAAAGTAAATTTTTCTCTAAGCATGAGGTTGAACAAAATCTAAATTCTGCCCCAACAGTGTATTTAGGTATAGTGCTTTCCATCACTGCTGTGAGATGGTAGAAATGTGCCAACCTAAAGAGAATTTGAAATACTGTATACAGCAACATCTCTATGTTTAGTGGCATTATAGTAGAGTAATTTGTAGGCTACTGAATTTGTAGAAGAGAGACTTAGTTGATGAAATATATACTTGAAAAAAAAATCTTATCTTACTCAGGAGCTGGAGACCTCTGTATTTGCTTTGTCCAATGGTGTGACTTGAGTACAAAACAAGGCAGTCAGGACAGCTGGTATATATCAGGTTGGAAACACTTGAGTAAGGTTGCTCTGCAGACACATGCAAAACACATACATTGATCAACAAAGACTACAATGCTTGTTGCAATGCTGGACACAAAGTCAAAATCTGTTTGTGCAGGTCATTCAAAATGTTTGTACTGTGTGTTTCCTCAATACTACTTACCCATATTGATAGTGTTGTCTTGCAAGGTCTGATTGTAAGAGACAGTGAGACAATGGCCCATCCTTTCACAAAGAGAAATTGAAGATTGAAATGATTTAAAATGGGGAACAACATCAGGGGATACTCAAACTGAAACGCTAAGATAACAATTGTTGAGTAAAGTGTGAACTCAAAAACCATGACACAGTCCTTAAAATTAGGCTTGAACTTACGTTTTTTGACTCTGAACAGTATTGATGGTATCATTGTTGTCACCAGCAACGTTGTTCAGCGTGATAGTCTCAACAAACATATTTACCAACATCTTGGTTCCAGGTATGTTTGTGCTTTCTCCTATGTACACCCATCTTCCCAGCAGCTGAAACAGGTGTGTAAGATGACAAACATTCATATTAATGGACAGTGCGATTTTTTTTTTTCAATAAAACACTAGGCAGAAAATGAGACTGTGAGAGACATGTGAGATTGAAGTGGCTTACCTGGTCTCTTCCTTGGATTTCAAGAGTTTGGGTTAGTCTTTCACAGCTCAAAAGAGGAGCTGACTGGCCAGCAGACAGAAGACTCAACACAACCACAGCAACATGAACAAGCTCCATCATGGTTCACCTGCTGACTGTATGCGTCCAGGCTTTAAAGTGGTCCTTTAAAGTTACAAGGTTCAGCCCACATGAAACGACAGCATCCTCAGCTGTTTACTTATGTGGTGTAATCTGGCCCAAAGGCGGAGAAACTAAACGTTTTATTTTATTTTATTTGGCATTTACTCAGAAAGGTAATGTGGCAGAAGCGGGGGAGAGTTTGTGTCGACAACGCCACCTAGGGGAATTTCAAGAAAGAAATTCTAAGGTTCACTCTGGGACTGAAAAAGGTCACACAGGTTCAAGAACATTTAAAGGTCCTATATATTGGCGGGCGCCCCGATAGTCTAATGGTTCTGTTGCGTGACCCATGTGCAGAGGCGTAGTGGCTGTCCAAGGTTTAATTCCGACCTTGGTCATTTACCATATGTCCTTCCCCACTTTCCCCCATTTCTGACTCTATCCACTGTCCTATCTAATAAAGGCGTAACAGGCCAAAAATAAATCTTTCAACAACAAAAAAAGGTTCAATATATTGAAGATCCACTGATTTATAAACCTGGACGTGTAAAATAAAAGCTATGAAAGTATGAAGACATTTGCTTCTGCCGTTCCATCAAACACACCCCTATTAGATAGCCTCTCAGCTTTACAGGCCAGTAAGAGTTTTATCCAGTTTCTAGGTAGAAACTAAGGAGCTAGAAGTCGTGCAGCTCAAACTTCGCATAATCCTGTCCCTGCTTCTGCTAAATCTAAAATACCTCAACCACATTGAAAGCAAACCAAATGTTCTGCAGTGGACTGTGCACATTGTGCTGCTAATGTGGCTGACATTACAAATAGCTTTGATCGTATAACCACAAGTCAGAACTCTGTGGAAACTGTAAAGCGGACAGACCGTCAAAAAAGATGGAAACTTTAAGACCGATCTGAAAACAGTAAACAAGGAATGTGTGTGGGTGATTGTGATTTCATATCATCTGTCGTGCCTCAGTGCAAGTCTTCTCTCTTGTTCTCTTTGCTCACCTACACTGTATTGTAATATAGCCGATTTACCAATAAAGCTGTTCTCATTTACATATTTTGCTGTTTTCAGACAACAGAACGAGTATGAAACAGTGACTGAAATGCAGCGCATTATGACAATGTGTTAACCAGCCATTTCCAAGCTGCTGCTCGACACAGTTAAAATCTTGATTCTATAGTTGCAACGTTGTCTGACAAACTGACCACACATATGAGTTACAGACAATGATGGTGTCATTGTTGATGGAGATGATGGAGATGCTGTCAATAACAAACACAAAGAGAGTCTTCTTCCTGAAGGGGACGTGGACAGCAGCAGCTCAGCCTGTTTAGAACAATTCTGAAACATCTTTTCAGTATTTTGAGCTACAAAATTGAGAGACACATTCTGGGGACGTGAGTCGTTTATTAATTTGCTGAAAAGTGGGACAGTATGGAACCTTTTAGTAAAAGTAACAATACAGTAATGTGGAAATACTGCATTACAAGCAAAATCATACTTAAGTAAAAGTATGAGCAACAAAATGTTACTCAAAGTATTCTTGTAAAAGTGCTGGTTTGGTCGCTCTGACTGATATATTTTTATATTTGATATTAGAATTTCAATAGTGAAGCATCAGTGTATTGTAGCTGCTGCAAGTGGAGATGGTTTGAACTGCTTTATATACAGTTTTATATCCAGGGACAGCAAATAAATCCGAGGTCATCAGAAGATAAATGGAAAAGAAAAAAGAAAAAACAAAGTTCAGACACACAAATCTGTTTTCAGTTTTTGAACTTTTTTCCTCGAATATTTAAGGTAAGATATTGGATCATTTGAAAATTTATTGGAATTAAAACATGAGAGAAGTTCAGAGGCATCTTACTCATAGACAACTGACATGTGACCCTGACTACACTACTACTGCTGCTTTGTGAGATGTCAGAAACCAAAAGGGTTAGAAATGACTAGGTTAATCTTTAATGATGTGTTGTAATCTACAAGCTCTTTATATTATCCAGTATGTCAAATCTTCATGTTAAAAGTAACTAAGCTTTTCAGATAAATGTAGTAGTTTCACACGTACAATATTTCCATCTAACATGTATTGGAGTGGAAGTATAATATAGCAAACAATGGAAATACTTAAGTAAGGAATTAGTACTTCATAATTATTTTTAAGTGCCGTAGTTGAGTAAAGCTATTCAGTTACTTTCCGCCAAAATCAGTTGACAAACATATCAAAAAAATAATCCAGAACTCTTGCAACTCGATGTCCCATCTTGGCCTCCAGTAAGGATTTGAGAGCGCTGATCCCCTCGGAGGGCTGGATGTTGTCTGGGCACATTTCTGTTTATATACAAAGTGAAAATTCATCAAACAGCTGTATCACATTATGGAGGCACAGTATGTGCCGGCAAGAAAATGGGTCAAAATTCTCACCATAGTTTGGGTCTATTATTATGGGCGGCGTCATTCCCAGACACTCTGCTTGCTTCTTTAACATCTCCAGAGCAGCAGGTGGGACGCTCTTTGTCCTGCCTGGAGACAGTCAGGTACCATCCCAAGAGTTTAGTTCAAATATTAAACTTTTTGTGTTTTAAAAAAAACTACAATAAACAAAACAGAGTCACTGTGAAGCTTACATCTGTTTTACAAAGAGCTCTGGATTCACATACAGTTACTGCTCGGCTTAAAGTGATTTCATTAGAAAAATATTCATTAACTTCACTGTTTTCATTTAAGGTTTTAGGAGTTATTTAAGGGTTATAGGAGTGTTTCTTACTAAACAAGATAAGACTGGTGAACGTATCTCTCCCAGAGACGATTTCTTCATAGGCGACCAGACAATCGGGCTCAGTCATCAAGTAGACTTCCTTGAGGTAGAAAGGTTGTTCTGTACAAAACACACAGAAACGCCACACATTAGGTTTGCATTTGAATGAAGACTTCCAGTAAACCTCTAAATAACCTCCCTCCCTCAATTCTTCACTCACCAATTAACATTATGCTGTTTTCAAAGGTCACATTGTACACTAGGCTCGAGCATTTACCATATCTGTGATGAAGAAAATGAAAGTGACATTAGAGCATAATAATATGATTATCTCACCATACATACATACATTGCTGCACCACGTGTATTATAATTTACATACTACATACATGCTATAAATGACTTGTTTAAATGATCAGCTGATCAAATGATTATATGTACATGGAGAGTGTTTCTCCTCACATTTCACGTGTTCTAGGTGACTCTAAAATCTGCTAGATGTGTTGATAAGTGAGCTCATTATAATAACTGACTATGATAATGTGTTTATTTTGGGATTACAATTTGTTTCCACTCCCACAAAATGGCCCCCCAAAAAATCAGTTAATGCAGCTTTAAATGTATTTGTACCTAAATTATAGCAAGGGACAAATGCTCAACATACGAAAGTACCCAAAACTGCAAAAATATGCACCTAATTGTATGCTGTTAAGCTTTCCATGTGGCAAAAGCAAAACGATTTTCCTGCACAACGGTGTGGTGAAAAAGTGTGACTGGGGATTTACACTCTCTGGGTCTGGGTGAGAGTGAGGATGTTGCTCTGGGAGGTTTCATCGAGGTGCACCCAGGCGCTGGACATCAGGTGGCCCAGCGAGCGGCTTCCTGGGAGGTCAGAGCTCGCCCCAATGTACAGCCACCTCCCCAACATCTGGAGCACACAGACACAGAATACACTGATGGTCAGCATTTCTCACTTATAGATGATGTATGTTGATTCATGTACATGTTTGACATACTAAATTACATATGCTTGGAGTATAACATCAGTGTTATACTATATTTGGAGCTCCCTTCATGTTTTTAAAAGTTGATCATAAAAATACACCATTTTGTTTTACAGATTTGAGGCCAAGTCTGCAGAATTTCTTAACAATTTACAAGAACATTTCTAGAAAGAACATTATTTAGTTTTAAGTATAGGGAAAAGAAATGCACTGTTAAGTAGGTATGCATCAATTAAATTGGCTGCTGTGGCACAATGTAGCTTTTAGTCAGTGGACAGCAGGGCAGCTGGAGATAAATGGCAAAAATGATCTTTTACTTAAGCAGAATAGAAGTATTAATACAGCAATGCAAAAAAATTACTCCAATACAAGTAAAAGTCCTTCATGCAAAAGTTCATGCAAAATGTGGTTAAAGTAAAAGTACTGGTTTGGTCCCTTTGGTTTTTGGAAAGATTTTGGACACATATTTAATTTAATCTTTGATTTTTGTGATATATATTTTTTTATATATATTTTGTGATATATTGGATCATTTAAACATTTATTGAAATTATGTTTTAAGGAGATTTTAAGGTGCTGTTAACAACTTGTAGACATCTGAAATGTGACCCTGACTACATACAGTTTTTAAACCAATGGTATACTGTATACTGCAGTATGCACTTTATTAAGACAAAAAAATAGTGTATTCATTGCACTGGAATTGCCTATCGTAAGATTTTTACCAGCAATACCGTTTACCTCCTGGTACTGAACAACATTATAGTTAGAGGCAGGAACAGGCTTCGACACACTGAATTAGTTTCTCCTTATGGATTCCTTAAAACAGCTTTTAGGTAAATTATGGTTTCAGTTTCACATCTCTTTAATAGGATTCCATAAATTAGTGTTTCATTCAGAAATTAATGACTGCAGAGGTTGTATATTTCTCCATTAATGAAGCCCTAAATATAGGAATTTCACCATGCAACATTTAATTGTATCTGATATCACAGACATTATGTTTTGTTGCTGACAGTTTTCTGGCTTTATATTCAGTCTAATAATCTTTAAAAACCTCCGGGAAAGCGAAGCAGTAAAGAACTTACATATTCTCTGCTGATGGCTATTGGTTTTACCACAGTGTCACAGTCACTCAGAGGAGCGGAGCGTCCGAGTGACAGAAGACTCAGCAACACAGCAACAGCAGCACACTTCATCCTGTAGATGGCTCTTTTCTCTTTTACTCAAGATGCTCTTCTGTGGCTACTTCGGCTCCACTTCACTGCCTCACAAACTTCTTACCAACAGTCTCCTCTTTAGAGGTACCATTGATGGTATTGTGAGCTGATGTAACCAAAGTAAACACAGGGGAGACTTTGACCGTTGGAAGAATGTTGATCCGATCACATGTGAGCTTTGTAGTGGCTGCTACATGCAGTTTCCATGTTTTCCCTAATCTCTTTCATAATCCTGCCTGATCGGTCATTGACACTATTAAACACATAAAACCAAACATATTTTTGGCTTTTCCCATTTATATAGGGAAGCAGCAACTTTTGAATTCATCGCTACCTATTACTTAGTACTTCTAAGTTCAAGTTTCACATTAATACATCTGTAATAGCCTCTAGTTAACATTATAACACACTGTGACTGAGCTGTAAACACATGTAGGTGTTTATTATTATGTATCACCAACTGTAACTCCTCCTGTTGGCATCTGTAGCTGGAGACTAGTGTTTAAAGACATAATGAAAGAGAACATAGTTGTATTGAGCTAAAACCAATCTAAATATCTTCTTACATTATATTGGGTTATAAACCAGTCATTAAAAGTTTATCTATTGCTTATAAATGCTAAAAAAAAATAAAAAAATAAAAAGTGGGTTAAATTAAGGCATCCCATTATTGTAAAAGTCATTGGAGTTAAATGCTGTTTTGCCCCTTAGGCCCATTGTACAGACAAACAAATGAATAAATAAAAATACAGAGCTCGCAAATGAAAACTGTGCTGAAGCCAATATAAAAAAAATGCTAATTGGGTTAGTTTTGTAAATCTATTCATGTTTTATTATCCGTTTATTAAACAATAAGCATTATTTAACTGTTGCAGGTGGATGAGGTAGAGCCAGTTTGGACTTATTTATAGCAGTGGGTAGTTTAATCTGAGATATTGTGGTAGAAAAGAAACCAAACATTAGAATATTATCACCACTCTAGCTAGGATTTTAGAAACACCAAAGTCCCCACGACTCCTAAATCCTTCCAGCAAAATCTTTTTTGGGTGCAGAAAAAACTGCACCCTGCAAAACATACAAAACTGATTAGATGTTTACATGAACTTGATGTCCTCACTTTCTGATAAACCCCGCTGAGCTCTGCTAATTGAAAACGTGACCAGGTGTTGGAGTTCACACAAAGCAGCTGACCTGAGGCGCACATGTACAATAAATAATCCAACACATTAAGTGGTAAAAAAAAAACCAACAAAACACCTTTTCTTGTATTTAACTCTCTTATCTTTTTGCAGGAACACAACAACCCATTGGAGACATGATTCTTTTGAAACCTAATTCAGTCAATAGAAGTTGTAAAAGATGTTGACATGTAAATACATACCTTTTTTGAAATAAGAATGTGTCACGTCTTCTTCACAAAAAAATCTAGAATCTATGAATAGTATATAAATATTTTTACCTTTAAGTTTTAGCTGCTCAACACAAGACGTCCCCTAGTTCATTAGAAAGTTCAGTCTCAGGGTACGTACATGTCCTGACTGGATTAATGCGTTAAAAGGTTAGTGGTGAGACATACATGATTCTGCACAGTGAATCAATCAAGTTAAGCAATCTGAAAAATGGCTGTGAAAGATTACTGATTACGTTTGAGACACAATCAGGTTTTGGACTATTTATTTAAAAAAGAAAAGTCACAAAAAGACAAAAAGATGTTTTATCAAAAGTGTTTTTTTTTATTGAACTGAACTGACAGCTTTCTCTAGAAGTCTTCATACAGGACAAGAACAAACAAACAAATAACAGAAAAAGATCAAATTCTGCTGATCATCCTGACTATACAGTGAAATCTCTGAGCGTGACCTAATTGGGCTCTGAGAAAAAGGTTGGGAAAAGGAAGGAGGTGGTTGAAGACTGATTGATGCTCTGACTGATGTCAGCTACTGACGGAAAGATGGATGAAGAGGACGACCGTCCGTCCCCTCCGCCTCCTCTGCTCCATCCATTCTGAAGTGATGGTGAGGACAAACGACAGCAGGATGGAGGAGAATGGAGATTGATGGAAAGGAGAGTGACGGGCTGCATCGATCATTCTGCGACTTTCTGGTTTCGTTGGTCATTTTCTCCCTTTCCACTCAGTATGGAGACAAATGGAGAAGAGAGACAGGAGGTGGTCGTCACTACTCCATGGCCTCCTGGTTCTCTTGGTCTGCGCTGATCTCCTCACTGGCCTCTTTGCCCTCCTTGCTCCTCTTGCTCTTCTTGTGTTTGTGCCTCCGGTGGCTGTCGCCCTCCTCACTGTCATGCCTCCTTCTGCTACTGCTGCTAATGGAAGGAGAAGGATGTGGATGTGAAAAGGGCAGAAGAGGTGAGGAGACGGGAGATTAAAGAGATCAGCAGGAAAGTAAAGGGCAGACGTGGGGAGAGAGGAGAGGGCATAGAAGGTGAGAAAGAAGAGACAGATGAAGAAGATCAATAGGGACAAAAGAAGAGGAACAGAAATTGAGAAGGAACAAGAGGACAAAGAGAATGACAGAGAGGCAAATGAAGAGGAGGAAGTGTTGGACAGGAGACAAAAGGTTGAGAGAAGGTGGAAAGAGACAAAAAGTTAACAGAAACCATTTTGATTCACTTTCACAGAAAGATACAGTTTGAACATTAGTTAAGCATCTTTCCTATAAAATTGCTGAGTTCTTTTCATTCTTATACACTACATATGCAGTTCACAGTGACGACAGAGTCTCAAAATGTGTACTAATTTTTTTAGTACATAACTTTACCAGCAAGAAATGGACACTGGCTTAAAATGGGAGCCCATCGTCTGACCTGGCTAATGTTAGCTCCATGAGTTGATTTTAAAAAGTGTGTAACTTTATAAATTGTTGTTTTCAACAGTAAATCTTATGAAAACATTTTAGAAATGCATTTGATAACTACATACATGATATCCCACTAAAACACGTAAACTAATGCTGTATGTTCCTGGTAAAAAATTCTGCATCATCACCAGCTGATGATTCATGTAAAACACACAGAGATGAAGAGACACCACTGTGGAACTAATGAGTAAATTATTTAAGATCAAACCGGTGTGTTATTCTTCAATAAACCGGTTTTGCTGTTTTATCCTCATGCTTATTTTATTTCCACACATCAGTTTTGTGTAATTAGAGAAAATGACTTGGAAAAGAAAAATTACTGGTGTGTTTTTAAAACATTAAACTAATTTGGGAAACATCAACTGGATATCCAGAGTTTAAACTTCCTCAATAAAAATCAGTTAAAGCACAGAACACAGCAGTTAACATCAGACAGGACAGAAATAATACACATTATTTTCTTAAACCTGTAAACCAGAAAACTAATTTAGTGATCAAGTAAGGAATTCTTGCTCTATTATAACTGCATGTAGAAAGCTTGATACAAGATCAGAAGAGCATAGAAAACAACCCCCTGAAGAGAGGAAACGTGTGTCTCTTCTTATACCTGCGAGAGGACTTGTGGCGTCCCTCCTCTTTCTCTCTATGCCGCCTCTCTCGGTGTCTTTCCTCTTTCTCTCGGCTCGACCGGTCACGATGGCGCTCTGCGTAACTTCGTTCCTGATACTCACGGTAACGATACCGCTCCTCATCACTGTGGCAGTAGAAACGAAAAGAGCTTTCACTTTATTACTGTTCAAAAACAAAGCATTGCTTCAAAATGTTGTTAATCGCCTTGTTTATCACATTTAGTGGCTTTACAAATGCTAATAAAATCACCCTGCAGCATGTTTCATTTATACTATAAGTGTTTATGTGTTTTGATCTCTCCCACCTGGTGTAGCTCATAGCTGAAGGGCTGTGCTCCCTCTCTCTCTCCCGCTCATGTGTCCTCTCTCTGGGTCTTTCTCTGTCCTTATCTCTCTTGTCGTCCCGGCGGGAATAGTAGTCCCAGGGTTTGGAGTTGTCCATAATTGGGGGCCAGGGAGGAGGGACACCTCCAGCCATGGGTGGAGGGTAAGCACCTGGACAGATAAAGAAGAGGAGAGTTTGTGTTCAAATGTTTAAAGGCTTGGTTATGGTGTAAATTTATTCATTACAGCATGTGTCTGAATAACTTCTTAACTCAAACATGTTAATAAACAGGAACACACATTTGATTGACCCTGTTAGCGTTTGTTTGCACACATCTCCATTATCAATATTTCTCTTTCATATCACAACACATCTCTAATGTTGCATCTCATCTCTTATTAATGAAGCAGTAGCACTTCAGAAAATCACATTATGTTGTAGAGCTTTCTACCTTGAGGAAATGGGTACGGAGGCACAGAGCGTCCGTCGTAACCTCCAGGGTGGCCACTGTGGAAACAGAGGAAAGGCAACATGATACAGATACTGTAATTAGCGCATGTGCTTTTGTACTTCCATCACTGCAAAGACCACAAGCAGCAGTGAACGGCGATGTTAAACTGTGTTTTGCATGTCCTCTACAATGACACCAGCGTGTTAAATTCTTTAAAATGCAGTAACTAACATGCATGACAGCAACAGCTTTTCTTAAGTTATATTTACATTTCCCTGTAATTCCTTTTGGATGTCAGCGTGTTTCTTACACATGAACTTCTGAGTCATAAGGTACACAGTCTGCATATTATACAACTTTGTAAACGTGACTTTAAACTCTGAGTCACATTCATGGTTACAAGAAACTTTTGGAATACAGTATGAAGAAAAAACCTATTGTTCCCATTAAAGTTTTAAGTGTTTTTTTAAGTAACATCATGTCACATTTTCCCTTCCCCTCACTGATGCAAAAATACATTTGCCAGCGATTATTGTACCTGTAGATTACCCCAGTAATGAAATAAATCCATGTCATGTTAATGTTCAGTTTTAGGTTCTTTTAAGTCTGTACGTTTTCCACTTGAGGGAAGAGGTTTCTATGACATACAGGGATTGAAATAATCTGCGAGTCTTTATAATTTTGAGGTTAAGTACTTTTCTGATCATGCATCTGAAAAATAGGTTTTCTATTATTATTATTAACAGTATGACACAACAGTGATTATAATAATTAGATGGTTAAATTAAAAGAACAAAAGTGATGAGATATTAATGAGATAAGTTTTTGATATTTATTTGGGGTGAACAAATTTTTAGTTTTTAAATTTTTTTGTTTTTAAATTAGTTGCTTAATAAGAAACTATTTTTTAGAATAATTGATAAATTTGTCATTACATTATTCAGCTAATTGATAAAACAACTGTATAAAACGAGGTTGGGTGCAACCCTACACTAATGTTCAAAGCCATTTGGAGGGGGGGGGGGGGTGTTAGGTTTAATGCAGGCTCTTAATGGTGTTTAAATTTTAACGTTTCTATAACCAAACGCTGCCAGTGTTGAGTGTAAAATAATATGGATGAGCAGCAAAGAACAATACTGGAGGCCAAACAATTGTTTCCAACAGGCACTGGTTTGGTCACACTCCCTCTAATTCAAGTTACTGCTGATCTTGCATCATAATCGCCCAAACCTTGATGTAATAATATTAAATGTGGACAATGATTTGGTCTCTACACTAGCTTTCTTTTGACTAAACATGTGTGTTACCTGTCCATAGTGGGGATGATGGCAGGAGGAG